>VNJV01004833.1:0-35560 GCA_008042635.1 Drosophila nikananu | reverse complement strand
TACAAATTCCTCATCAATTCCCAAGCGTCGGCTTACGCAATTGGAAAATTATGTGGAAGCCTGGGCAATTCCCAGACTGTGTAAATCGCACAAATGCCAAGACCCAAATCGAATTTGATTTAAAAATGTCTTTAGCTGGGCTGCTGCTGCTGGTTGCAAATGGAAATGCAGTTGCAGTTGCAGATGCAGTTTCGCTTCGCTTACCACCTGCCGGGTGCATTTTGTTTATGCCTTTTTTCGCTATCTGGTCTTAATTTGTGGCAATTTGTTGGACCAGAAAACCACTGGGTTGGCTACCACCAGCATAAGGCCCCATGTGCGTTTTTGTTTATGGCTTATTATTATTATTTTGTGTTTAGTCGAATTTTTTAAGCCTTTTTTTCAAGCTTTTCTGCACTTTTGGTGGCTTGTGTTAACCAGGTTTAATTTCTTTGGGTCATGGGAGATCAGTTATGATTTAAAGTCTGTTGAATTGTATGTTATTCTAAAATATTTAAAGATATTTAAAGATTAAAACTAAAGCTTATCAACCATTTAATGCGAATACAAGTGGATTATTATTTTAAAAAATGATATATTTGAGAATTCTTAAAAAAGAAATAAAACTTAAGTTACTTACTTCTAAGAAACTGTTAAAACTTTAGGTAAACGAAAAAAATAACATTTCTTTAGGAACTAATATTATTATATAAAAAAATAGACGACTTTTAAAGATTAAACCTTTTTTATAAATTTAAAAAGTATTTTGCTGTTCATCCAAAAATTAATTAAAAAGTGTAAAAGCCTTTATTACAATATAATATTTATATTTCCAGCATTCCTCAAACTTCCATGTCTCCCCTGGTGACTCTACAACTGAAATCTTTATCTAAACTGCCACCTTAAACTCCCTGGAAATCCTTTCGTCAAATTCTGTCACTTTCTAGGTTTAGCATCCTTTACAAAATTTTAGTATTCTAGTAAAAAGACCGCAAATCCTTCTGCTGCTGCCACAAAATCCCCTGCACAAATACTAATAAGCGCGAGCATTCTAGCGAAAAGCTGTCCGAAAAAAAAGAGAAGTGAAGGGAAAAACGTAAGCCGGGCACTTTTGATTTTGCAATGCATACCCATTCCTTTGGGAAAACGGAAAATGAGAGTGAGAGCGCAGGAATCATCCGCCAGCCGCTGATACTTTGCTTTACAAATGCCGGGGAGCAGAGCAACCGCCCCACTCACATTTTCCTCGCAGTTTTTCCTCACCGTTTTCACTCCCTCATCAAATGGCGCTTAATAACATGCAAATGATGTGAAAGTGCAGTGGCGAAAGGTGGGGGGGGCAGGAAAATAGCGAATGCCACTTACATTGCAATACCGCGGGACCCCAGCTCCACCTGCAGCCCATCTGCCATGAGCCGCAACCTACCCATTTTCCTGCATTTTCCTACATTTTCCACCCATTTTATCTCGCTTCCTTTTTATTCAATGTGTGTCTGACACTCTCAATATTTTTCCAGGGCAAGCATTCGTTGGGAAATAAGGAGGAGCCGAGGCACAGGAACAGGAGGCAGCCAGGCAACCATCTGATTATGCCGAAATTGATTGGGCCAGGCTGTGAAAAAGTGCAAGGACGAGTTACTTTGGCCTTGTTAACTTTATTTTTTAGCAGTTTAAATTCTTAGCATGCCTTAAAATAGTAATTTTAAAATTTATAAGCTTCTGTGAATATATTTTCACAGTTTTGGCTCTTTTTCTCTGTGTTTTCATCAAGTTTCCCATTCAAAACGAACGTTTCGGGAGTTGGCCACTACCTCGCAGTCACGTGATGCCTAAAATGCTAATGCCTCTGATCTGGATTTGATATCCATATCTATAGCTATCCCTTCGCAGGTTCAGTTGGCTGAAGTGTTTTACATATTGAACAGTTCATGTGATGTGACGTAGTGGAACATTCCTGGCGTTGTCATCAACAGAATGTGAATTTATTAGGTTAACAACAAGTTGATTCCAAAATTGATTATGAAATGAGTTATAACAATTTTTACCCGGAATCTAGCATATAATCTTAATTAATCGTTCAATTATAAAAATAGAAATATTTGTTAATCAAAATATACAAAAATCACCTAGTTTTAAGTAATAAATAAAACGAAATAATAAAAGTTATAAATGTGATAAGTTCAAACTATGAATCATATATTATGTAATTGTGAATTCGTTAAAATTAAATTGAAAACAATTATAACTCCCTTGATGAGTATTAAAATATTAAGAACAAATTTTAAGAAACTATGTACAAAATATTTTCTTGTAAATACTTTGATAATAAAACAAAACCCGCTTTTTTCTTAGAATAACCCAAGGAATGCAACCACCACCACCAGAGACACTGGGAAAACTCCAAGCAATCTGATTTCACCTTATTGTTCTTTATTTTTTTGCAAACCAGCTCTCACCTGTCTCCGCCGCCCTTGGTCCCTGTTTTCCTTAGTATTCCATCTCCTTACTGTCGTCTTGGGGGAGCTGCTGCCTTGGCCAAAACTTTTGACACGTAGGAGAACAACAGCAACGGCAGGGACAAAGTATGGCATAAGCCAGGCAGCATCATCCCCCCTTAGCCAACCTTGAGGCATTCGCCATTCGCCATGTGCTATTTTTAGCAATAACAAAAGCAGATCCCACCGGCAAGAGCAAGGATGCCAGCCTGCCTGCTTGGGCTGTCGGTCCCCAAGGAATTACTCGCCCCGGAATATTATGAATTACAATTTTCTCAGGTCGCGTAATTCGTGTAAGTGCTGAAATAGCAAAAAAATAATAAGGGAGGGCAGGGGCAGAAGGGGCAGAAGCGGCAGAAGAAACAGGAAGGTTACTCCTGGCCAGCGGGCGACGACAGTTTACAGCTTTCAGTTGGCTGCTTAACATAAATTTATTGCTTAATCTCCTTTTTCGGGCTGATGCTGCCCTGAGTCTAGGAATATTTTGCATAAATTTCTCATTAACTGATTACAGTTTGAATGGAAAATATAAAGGAGATGTTTCTAAAAAACAAGGCTATTTTTGGAGAAATCAATTAATTATTGATAAACAATAAATCATATAAATAACAAGCTTTAGAGCTGGGCCCAAAGTTTGTATACAAGTTTATGTTGGTAAAAACCAAATTACTCCGAAATCCATTTTAAAAAAAATGAAAGGGGTTACATCGTCAAAATGGTCAAATCGTCAAAATTGTAAAAAATTGACAAAAAATTAGGTTTGAATGCAGAAAAGTTCTCCTTGAAAAACCAAGAAGAAAAACCCAAACCAGACTGAAATCCGTTGAGTTTAAGAAAAGTTACGATCAAAAAACTACTGAAAAAGTTCTCGATTTTTGAACCCAGATTTTTATAAAAAATGAAAGGGGTTACACCGTCAAAATTGTAAAAAACTGACAAAAAATTAGAAATCTAGTTTTGAATGCAGAAAAGTGCTCCTTGAAAAAACAAGAAGAAAAAACCAAACCAGACTGAAATCCGTTGAGTTTAAGAAAAGTTACGATCAAAAAACCACTGAAAAAGTTCTCAACTTCTGAGCCCATTTTTTTTATAAAAAATGAAAGGGGTTACATCGTCAAAATTGTAAAAAATTGGCCAAAAATTAGAAATCTAGTTTTGAATGCAGAAAAGTTCTCCTTGAAAAACTAAGAAGAAAAAACCAAACCAGACTTGAATCCGTTGAGTTTAAGAAAAGTTACGATCAAAAAACTACTGAAAAGGTTTTCGAAAAAGTTACGATCAAAAACCCACAGAAAAAGTCCTCGATTTCAAGTTTTATGGAAATATGTTGAAAATTGGCAAACTAACAAAACTTACAATAACTACCAGTCTTAAACCAAACTTGTTAATCAGCCTAAGCTTTATTTACTTAACCACAATTTAATTATAGTTTTTAGCTCCCTGGCAAATACCAAAATATTTTCCTGGCACCACCCCAACTATAATTTACATAATTGTACATAAGTAGTTCAATCATAAGCCAGTTACATAAATACCTTTAAAAGAAGAAAAACAAAATTTGAATATCAAATATCTTTGCAGTTTGGCAAGCATAGCGAATGGAAATGCATTTCCTGTTCATCGTTACTTATTTTTCACTTTTTGCGATCGCTTTCGCTTATTTTGGCCTGGAAAAACACAGAAAATTTGATGCAATTTTCACTTTCCACTGCCTTCTTCGCCTAAGTATGCAAATTTATTTCTCAGCTGCCGTTGTGTCCAAACGTTTTCATTATGCAGGCAACGCATGCCACGCCCCTATGTCCAACTGTCAGTTTCCTAGGGGGAGGAGGAGAAGGAGGGTCTGGAGCAGTCACAGACAGCCGGCAGCCGGTTTGAGCCAAAACAAAAAGTAAATATAAATCACGAGGTTAGTGAGATGTGAACGAAGCGGCCCAACATTCGACTGGCGAGTGAAAGTCTTGTTTTAATTTTTTTCTTTGCCATTTTTCAGCTTTGCTGAGCAACTGCAACTGATCCGCAATCCTTCAGCCAAAGGGAGGGCGGAAGGCCATTATGTATAATTATTCACAGATCATAAGTTTTTCGAATAACATTACCAGATCAGTTGTTTGGTTAAGGAAAACCTGGAGTTTCAGGCTATGCAAATATTTAATATGTCTATTGGCTACTTTTTAGGCTATTTGCATATTGATATTTTATATGAATTTTAGCTTGTTTTATTGTTGACTGAAGAATATCCAAAAAATAATATTTTTAAAGAGTTTTTAAGGACTCACTCAATTTTTCATAGTTGTTTGTAAAAACTTTCTCAATACTCCATTGACAAATATTACTTTATTACTTCGCCTAAGGAAAAGCTTTATTATTGTATCATTATAGGAAGTTTAGGTATTGCCTTTTATATAGTTTAGAATATAGCTTTTTTATTTTTTTTATATATATGGTTGTGGATTAGTTTTCGATCTCAAAATATGTAAAAGATCCTGGCTTTCTGGAAAATGGATCCTCTGCACTTTACTTAGCACCCTCTCATCTCTTTTTTACCATATTTTCCACCTCAAACCACCCGACCTGCTGATTGTTATTTATTATTCGTTCGTCTGCTGCTGCTATTGTTTTTTTCTACAGTTTTGCCACCCAATGTGAACTCACTGAGAAAATAGACTGAAAATCAAGCAAAAATGTTATTAAAAATACCATAGAAAATATTGGAATGGATTTGAAATTTTTAATAATTAGGACTACAAAAATAGGAACATACCTAAACATAATGAACCAAATATTTTATGGGACTTTAAATAATTTTATAATTGTGGCCAAAAATATCCCATAAAATATTACTCTTGTAAATCTAGAAAAATGTACGAGTATTTAGTACCTTAAAATATAGTGTCGCAAAATCTAGGAAGGTGTTAAAATTATTTTTTTTAATACCATTTCAATGCGAAAACTATGCAATTTATTCAAAGTTTGAGAATGCTTTATTTGAAAGACTCAAAAAATATTAAATTAACTTTAGAAGTCTACACACCTTTTTTTTTTGTTCAGTGCACGTTATGAAAGCGGTGGGCGGCGGGATTTAGGGGGCGTTTCGTACACATTACATGTTGCACCAGCGGCAAACGTTGCCGCCATGGAGAAGCCGGCTCATAAATCGCTCCGCAACATGAAGCAACTGACTGGCAACATCTTAAAATCTAACATAACATCTGTGGCTCTCAAACTGCAATGCTAGCACGCAACAGAAATTAAAGATGCAACAGGAGGAAATTTGGCTTAACATGGTCAGAACTTTTTAGGAAATAAAATACAAAAAATATATATACAATATAAATCATTATCTTTCAATGGGTTATTTGTAAAGCTATGAATTTTCCACCGACAGCACAAGCTTTCCAATAATTTTCCGTTAAAAGAAGACTCTGCGGCCTCCCATCTGATTGTGCGTGAAAATTGCCAGAGAGTGCAAAGGAAAATCTGTCTAATGCAAGACCACTGGCCTTATTAGACTCGAAAAACGGCAGCATAAGCGAAATTGCATTTTCCCGACCGAAATTTTTGGGGAAAACAGAAAGCACTACCCCCTTTTGTAATAGGGGTACTCTCCCGCCGACCTGTGGGGGTCATCATTTTTCGGCTTGGCTCACGTTTATTGACTGAACATTTTCATTTTCCGCCATCACCACGGAGGAACCGAGTTTTGCATAAATCAAATCAATTGAAGCGCAGGGAAAATGGAAAATGAGTGAGTGATTGCCAGGCTTGTGGTTTCGGTGGGTCGCAGAGAAAATTATGTAATTTTTAACTCACATATGTGCAGGGGTTCTTTGGAAGGGGTTTTTCTTTGCGTAATTATTATAAGATTATTGTAATTAATGATCCAATTAGAGAAAATAAAATTGTTTTAAATAAGCTACCGAAATTCGATGTTTTTAAGCTGAATAAAAATTTTTTATTTTAGATATTAAATTTTTTATTTAAAATATTTCAACAACATAAAAAACACATATTTTCTAGGCAATAAAAAATGGCAACAATTCAACTTGGAATCCAGCTTTTTGCCAATAAAAATACAAAAACTAAAGCACCTTTCTTTAGGCGCCTGTGGAAATAAACCCTTTTTCGCAAAAAACAACAACAAAAACCACAGCAAAACAAACGAGGAAATTGGGAACAATGGACCGGCAAAAACAACTACAATAGCTCAAGCAATGAATGAGCCGCACGTGGGCCCCCCCTATTTCCCGGGAAAATGGATGAAAAACGATTCGAGCGACAAGAAAACGGGAAAAACCTTTAAGAAAAATGCCAGCAAAAATGTCCAAGTGACCCAGAACTTGGGCAAGAAAATCTACAGGGCGGGGGAAGGTTGCCGTTGGGGGCGGCTGATTTTCTCCCGCTTTTGATGTTTTCCATCTAATGACGAAAGCAATAAAACTACGCGAAATTATTTCCTGAGCTTCTTTATGTTGGCAATCAGCACCAAACTCGTGTTATTAAAATACTAAAAATAAAATTATAAATATTATTTTGTCCACATGTTTATACATGGCACCACAAATTAATAATAATAATCAAAAAAGTAATTCCTTTGGTTAATGTTACAACAAACAAAAGCGAATAACAAGTAAAATAATAAATAAATTAATTTTGTGACATTTCAAATATTTTTATCGGTTAAAAGTGGGAAAATAGCGTTGCCATCTCCCAATAAGAACTGCTTGAATTCTCTCAGGTTCCAATGGGAACTGTGAGTTCGACAGCGAGCAGAGTTTGAGAGAGCGAGTTCGACAGCGAGCAAAGTTTGAGAGAGCGAGTTCGACAGCGAGCAGAGTTTGAGAGAACGAGTTCGAGCGGGCGCACCAACTGTGATGCGGCGGCCACTATCGCAGTACTTTAGCTATTTTCCCACTAGAGGTGGCGTTTTTAAATTAACAAATGTTGATGTTTTTGGCACAAATCTGGGTTAATTTTAACTTAAATTAATAAAGAACACAATAAATAAAATATGTATATCTAAAATCTAAGAAATATACACAAAAACATTAAATATATACAAAATATCAAATATATCAATATTATTAAGTGATATTTAATAAATTATTATTTTTTGTTTTGATAAAAAAATAATCGTTACGATATTTTTGATATGCGACAACTCTAGTTGCGTGGTGTTTGTGTTTAGCCTCATCGTTCGTCGGCATTCGCTATTGAATTCACCATGAAAAACTGACTCATTCGCTCTCGAATCATGTTAACATGAGTGTTTCGGAGATTATTAGTGATGATAGGAATATCCACTCGTGACGTAAAAAGCCAAATATGACGGGGAAAAAGCGAATATCGTCGAAAAACATCGGAAAACATCGCCGAGAATACATCGCTTGTTTAACACGAACGGTTCGCTGTTGTTGTACACTACCATGGGAGCCTCATCGTTCGTCGGCATTCGCTTTCGCCGCTCATTCGTTTCAAGCTCGTGGTGTGTGGTACCGTTACTGCGAGACGCAAATTGAAAAGGTAGTTGCAATTTCGTTAGCTTTTCCATTATAAAATATGCCAGATATAATAAAATTATAAAATAAAACGGTTGTGCCGTCGCAGCCGAAGAGAAAAATCTAAAGTTTTTGATTCATTTTAATCGCGGTTCGTTCGCGAGTTCAGTTCGAAAATCCAGAAAATGTGAAAATCATATCGATATCGCCGGGAAATGAAATATTGATGATATTTTACACATTTTTTCACACATCCTTTCTCCGGTTCAAGACGACATTACAGGAATAACGGTGCGAGGAATACAGCGAAAGTCCCACACAAAAAATCAGTGCCCGAAATTGTTTTCATCGCTGTAATTATTAGAATCCAAACTGCTAACTGCAGCTAACGAATCTGGAAAATAAAAACCGAGCAAAGTGAAGTGCAAAATCAAAAACATAAACCGGTCTCTGCAGCAGCGCAAGGTAAAGCCAAAAAGAAAAAAACAAAAAATCAAAAGACAGCGAAAGAATTTTTGTTGTTTGCCGAAGCAGCGCTGCCGGTGCGTGTGTGTGTGTGTGCGTACGAGTGAGTGCGACTGTGTGTGTGAGCATCTCGAGAAGGAGAAAAACGTAAGGCAGTAAAGTAGGAAAAGGAAAAGAGGGAAACAAAACCCGAAAAAGCAAAAAGTAAACCTGTTCCCTGCAACTACGGATAAAACAACAAAATAAAAGAGAGGCCGCAAAAAGTGGCACAAGTGAAAATTCCTGCGTTGTTCGTTTATTATTATTTTGTATTGCCTGTTTTTTCGACAATCTCCAAAAGTGAAAATCAATTTACAGAGAGCGCGCGCGCAAGGAGCAAAAGGAAGAGAACAAGAACGGGTGAGAGACAGAGCGAAGAAGAGAGCGCGAGCCGAATATAGAATTCGTCCTTTTTTGGGTTCAAAATACCCAACCCAAAAAAAGAGCACGAAAACTGGACGAAAAACGGTGAAAAACAACAACAAACAACGGCAACGACGATAGATTGCAAAAGTAAACAAATTGCGCCGAACTGAACGAATTTCGGGAAATTGCAACACGAAAAAGGTCAGTAACGGTAAATTGCAGAGTTGTCACAGCACCACACACACTGATTGATTGTCGGACGAATTGAATAAATTAAAGTTAAAGACTAGCTGGGGTAAATAAAAAGTGGCGTTACGGCAAACGCTCTTCTAATAGTCCCCAATTTGACCTTCACCCTTGGACACCCTCGCAAATTGGAAGAGTAATGGCCAACAACTTGGTAGTTGGGTGCAGTAGTTAACCCTAACCCTTGATCACCGTTAATTGGAAACCCCTCGCATGGTCACGGTCACTCGATCGTGAAAATGGCCATTTGTTGCAGTGGGCAAGTAACCCTCACACGGGGAATCGTTGAAAGACAGTGTTTATAGTTGTGGATTTTTCTAATTTGAAAATATAACATTTTGTTGGAGGTATTCAATGGCATTTTCTGCTAAGAGTTCCAATCTAAAATCAGAAATAAAAATTTTGTTTAATTAACAATTGGTTTTATGTAAAATTGCGATTTTCGGTATTTAAAAGTTTACCAACATTTGCCTTTATATATATTCTCTATCCCTTCATTACAAGAGCTTTTCTCGACAAATTACCCTTGTCACTGTAATCTTTGGTAATGATTTAAAAAAACAGTTACAACAGATGACAATTAATATTTCTTATGCCGCCATAAACCAGTTAAAATTACCCAACTTCTTTAGAAAGGGTTCACTAATTGAAAAGAGTTGGTTAACCGCATTTTTATCGGCCATTAGGAAATACGAATTCTGGAATTTTGACTCAACAAAGCACAGTCATTCGGTATGAATTTTCTATGGCATCACGTCTGCTTCCCGTACTTCTGAACGACTTTTTTCACATTTATTATCGCACCTTTTTATAAACCCCCATCATATTATATTGACCTTCACTCGAGTGGTTCTCTGGTTATAAAAAGACATTCATAAATTTCGTTTTCTTTTTGCGAGTGATTGGGAAATTACACACGCTCTCCTCTTTTTGCTCCAGTACGTACTCCCTTCCGGAGTTCACATTTTTCCCTACCAATTGCACTTATCTTTGTTGTTTTTGTTCAACTTGCTCATAACGTGACTGGTTCTTGTTGTGGCTTATTGTTTTTTTTCGGTGTTGTTGTTACACAAGCGTAACAATAAAATTTCAGAGACTGGTCCGCCACGAAAATAGTTAAAATTTTATATGTGCTGTTATGATCATGTTTTATCTGATAGTTATTCGCTCGTGGCACGTAACACAGTTTGTTTTTTGTGTATTCATTTTGGAGATTTAGGGGGAGGCTGTGAGGGGAGCCTACAACACGTAGAGCTGCGAGCAGAACAATCCCAGTTTCGAGATCTGAGATCCGAGAGCTGCTGGGTCAGCAGCGGTTGCCTTTTTGGTGTTGCAGTTGCTTAATAATGGGGATGCGACTTAATTGTTTCCAAGATCTGATATCAAAGGCTAAGCCTGTATCTGATGAGTACATTCAACAAAAAGGGAATAATGTGGCTATCGAGGGTCATATATCAAACCCGTTTGCATAGCACAATTAAGGTTAAAAATATTTTGTAATTTTGTTTTAACTGATTTTATTTAGTTTTACTTTCTCATGAGAGTCTCCCCCATTTCTGCATATATTCCACACCCCATAAAATGTCTTAATGTTTTACAACATTAAGACAGGTTTGTCAACTCCAGAATAAGGTCAAAATATCAAAATATTCAAGTTCGTCACGCATAATTTAAATATTTAGCATATACAATTTATTGAATACCTTTAGCTTCCAGTGTTTTTAAGTGCGTGATCTTACTCAATTCCACAACTCGTTGCGTTTTTGGTCATATCCATTAAAAACAATTTATAGTGTTTCTTTCTTTTTCCAAAAAAAAAAATCTGTTTACGTCTTGGCCTACAAAAAGTGACATTTTTGCTCAAGTTTTTGGCCAACATTTCGCCCAATTTGCATAAATTACGACGAGTATTCGATTCATTTGAAACGCTCCAAGTCGAGAAATTCGACTTCTACGGCCCGAACTCTGAGGCCCAGGCAATTTTTTGATTTATTTAATGAGCAAAAATGCTTAGCTCCCTCTCTTTCTGGCAATCTCTATCGCCCTCTCTTACTGAGAGGCCCCGTAGGCGTAGATCTCAGATTGGTTCGCTGCCGTTGAAGTTTAACAAATTTAAAGCAATTTCGCTAGCTATTTTTGGGGTCAATTAAGTTGCGCCGCGGCTGAGATACAGATACGCAAAGCCAGATAGTTGAAGGGGGGAGTTAAGTTCGCTCGCTGTGGGCGTTATAGTATTTTTTACAGATTTTATTTAGCAGAAGGAAAATTTAAGACCTGAATTAGAGGCAATGACGGGGTCGAAATTTCTCATTCTTTCTCAAGGGATTTGAGATATATTTACAGTTGCCGGGATAAAGTCAAACATGAAAAATGCACGGGAAGAAATTTATTTTAATATAAAGCGAGTCTTCTTTAGTTTTTAAGTTAAAATGACGTACTAAAAGGCCCTTGTTATTTACTTTTATTGACTTTCGAAATTCAGTTGGAAGATAGAGTATTTAGTTATTTAATCAAAGTAAAGTCTCTGACTTTTTTTTTTCTGTAAGGCCGCAAAAAAAAGGCAAACTCATAAAAGAGGGAAAGGAAAAACGTACGAGCCTAGCAAAAGCAGACAACAACAAAAACAGAGAAAATCGATTTAAAACAGATGATTTGGCATCACCCCAGTCAGGCCATTTTTCCTCATTTTCTCTCCTCTTCCAGCCGGAACCTCCACACACCGCCCCTCTGCTTTGTGTATCCCCTGAAGTATGTTTTGTCTCCCCGACAGAGGCACCCCCGGTTTGGTCGCCTATCCAGGTCCCCAGATCTGAGTTCCAGGCCCAGGCCTAATATTTCACAGGCTGTTAGGATGTGTCTGCGCAACGGATACGGACACGGCTACTATGGGGTGTATTTTATCAGCCAAGGGCAGTACAGTGGGGCTGACGCATCCCACACCGGAACACGGCGTCAGCTGTTTAGCAGAAAATATTTAATATTTTTCAAGCTGTTTAAGCCTGGAATCGAGTATTTTGTTTATTTATTTTTGGCTCAAAACGCAATCAAATGTAATTAATAAACAATTGGGGGATTGGCCGCTGTTTACAGTAGAATTTAAGGGTTATAAGTATGTGTAGTTAGGTTCCACTGTTATGGTTATGCCCCTCACTTGTCCTTCGCTCAACTTTTCTCACTTCTGTTCTGCTCTTCCGTACTTTATTTTCTCCCCTTGTTATATCTCCTTTTTTCTTCATCTTCTTTTGCCTGCTGGCTGCTTTTGTTTTTTATTTATTTGGCTTCTGCCAAATTCTCGTTGAACTTTTGAGGCTCCCAAAACAGCTGTGGTGCTCTTGCTCTGCCCGGGCCCATCTTTTTCTCTCTCTCTATATATCTATCTCTTTATTGCTCCCCCTAGCAGCTCGGAGTTTTCCCGCCTGGCTGGTGTCCTGTCATTAACACTAGCAGCGACGCCAACGCCAACGCCGATGCCGGCAGCGGATGATGCGGATTTAATGAGCAAATGATTAGCATTTTTATGCGGCTACTCTCGGTTGCTCCGAATTACCCGGAAAAGTCCTCCACGAATTGCGAAATGAAAATATTTTTGCCTCCTCTGTTTTGCTGCTGCTAAGCTGGAAAAACTTAATAGTTGGCATTTTCTCGACATATTTCCCGGCGCTGGCCCGCCTTTGTCTGTCACTGCACTGATAAGGGAAGGTGATAAACGGAATCAGGCTAGGGTGGGGGAAAGCGGGTCACGTGCAACGGATTGTGGCACACAGAAATGAAGTCCCCGGGAAAAAGCCCTTAAGCGGGACCAAATTAATGATCCCCACGTAGATTTATGGCCAGTCAGATAAAAAGGAAATGGAAAAAGTGAAGAAAATCGAAGGAAAACTGCAGAAAAGTGATAAAAGAAAAGGAGCTGTTCCATTGCATTATTATTGTCTGCTTATTGGGCAGTAGTTCAAGGTATAGGTGTAATTGAGAGATTTTTCTAAACTGCAAAGAACAACTCCACATACTAAATTCTTTGTTCTTGGGCCCACAGTAATTTTCACACAAATTACCCCAAGAGATGTTCAAAAATCCTTGAACCAAATTCAAACAAAGCAATAACGGGAAATGTTTTGGAAAAACCCATTACATTTTCCACCTCTGCTTCTCTGAAATCAGTTAAAAGCAAAGTTGGGTCGAACAATGGGATCTCCAGTCCGGATCCGTTGGAGCCATGCCCTGGACTCATCCTGTCCGCACTCACAAATGAAATTAACTTTGTGGCCTCCGTCTCGCCCCGCCTCCTTTTGTCACTCTGTGATTTCACTGCATAATGCAATTAAAAAAGCAAAACAACAAAAACAAAAACATCGAACAGAAAACCGATTTTCCTTTTTGCTTTTTACCGCACGAGAAAAAAAGCAAAAGCAAAAAATCAATAAAAGCAATGGGGAGTAGGAAAAAATAAAAATAAAAAACAGAATCTGCCACCACAATGAGCAATAACAAGAACAACAACAACATGTGGGAAAAGTCAGCTAGGAAAATCAATCTGGCACAAGGATAAAACTACACGTACGAGCACTAAGTGTGGTCCAAATTTTATAGATAGGATACATGCGGCGGCGCACACACAATGTCCTCAAAATGCAAAAACCTTTTCATTTTTTTGGGTCGCATTACGATGGGCTTGAAAATCAGGTGTATCATCAAAGCATATTTCAAGTGGAAAGTGCGCCTCGTGAATATTTCAGGAGATACATATGTGTTTGCAATTTTGGGCCTGTGGGAAAATATGCCCCGAATTAGTAAGATTTTTCAATGAATTATTATTGTTATTCTCTTGAAATCTTGAATGTTACATCATTGCTATCAAACTACTTTTATTTGTATCTTCAAACTTATCTACACAAGTCAACATGGGAAATCATAAATAGCGAGGTTATCTCTTGGTTAAAAAGCCGACAAAGTTCCCAAAATAAACATCAGATTTTAAAGGGGTTATTTAAGACTCACAAATAAAAATCAAAACCAATATTTTCCTATTTTTTATTAGATAGAGATAGAGATAAATTTATGCATTTATTAAATAAGTCATCAATTTCACAACTTGCTTATTTAGCTCATAAAAACAGCATGATATATATGATATTTGCAAATCACTATTACATATATAATATAAAAAGAGGGAGATAATGCTTGACTGAACCATGCTGGATTTATTATCTCTCGAGTGCTTAAAGAATAATATTTAGCATTGTGATGATGACTCACTATTTAAGTACAATTTCTGCCGAGTTCAGTAGGAATTTCAATTCTGTGGGTGTTCCTCGATAAGCTGCAAGGAAATTTGCTATCATTGTCATATATAATATTCACTGCAAGCTTGTTATTTCATTTGCAAATTGTATAATTGTGTTTGTTTTTTGTGAGGGGGAGTTTTGCGACTGATAAATCAGTGCAAGTTTTGCAATAATCTGCCACGCGCATAAGAAACTCGCTGCTTTGAGTCAAGGTTACAAAGTGGGGTTCAAGTCGATAGCTGATTCGGTTCATGGCCAAGAAAAAGGGGGCCATCGGAAAGGGATACATGTGCAAACAGACTTGTGTTTATCAAAGGCTTCGCCCGGACAATTTTATGCTAATTTCTGCCGCTCCTGCATAAATTTTGTTCTTGATTTTGTGCTGAAACCATTTCTTCTCTCTCTTTGATGTAATTTTTAATGGAATTTGAACTCGAAAAAGGTTACAATATGGAATATGAATAATTAATATGTAATTGAAAGTAAATATGGTTCTTATTAGGTAGAAAACAAGTTGAAATACCGAATATAAGCGAAGTTAAACAATTTGATGATGTATACAGTTTCGTTTATTTATTGAAACCTTTTCCTACTTACCAAAAGTCACAATGGCCAACTAATTATTTACAAATTTATTTGAATGCCAAAAAACCTTGACTGCTCAGAGATTTGCGATATTATTAACGTAATTACAGTCAAATCAAATCGGCATTACTGAAACAGCACCGAAAAAGCCAAAGTTTATGGCTCTTCCATTAAAGGAAAGAAAGCCGAATGGCCGGCCTGCCTGCAATTGTGGTAAATCAACATTTTCATTGGCAGACGATGGCATTTTCCTTGCTGAATTTTCTTTTGTCTCTCAGCTGAGCCCTGCACGACATTCAGGGCTTAATGCGGGTGGAAAAGAAAGGGGGGTAAGCGGTGTTGGCAGCGCAATAAATAAGTTTGGCCAACAAATAGGAAGAGTGGAAGCCAAGAACGTGCCAAAGTTGAACAAATAAAGAGGTGGATGGATTCACGGAAAGGGGGGCTGGGTGGCATTATGAGCACGGGGATTAACGGCAAAGAAAGTTGACTTATGAAGAAAGTTGCGCTAGAACTTTCTCAGCTGTGAATTCAATTAAAGTTTGGCTCTAAGCAAAATCCAGTTAATTTGTAATAATTTCTGCAATCAAATTAAAATGAAATTTCCAGCAGAAAGAACGACTCGAAAGAGACGACAGACTCAAGTGGCTGGCAACAGTAAATTATGAATTAAATTCACAATAAAATTTCCCCATGAATAAATCCGGCAAAAGAAAGATGGGGAAAAAAATTCAGCGAATTAAAAACCGCAAAACAATAACAAATTTCTTCAATCGGAACTGCTCTTCCTTCTCGCCCTTTCTTCTCTCTTCACAACAAAAAAATCTTTATAGTTTTATTTCCGCTTCTTGAATGCAACTAAATTACGCTAATTGCTGCTGCCCCAGAGCACTGAGTGTGCGCTTGAAAAAAGCCGTAAAAACAAAGCAGCTGAATGGCCAAGAAATGTGCAAAAGAAAAACAACAGAGAAAAAAATAGAAATGCAGAGAAGTAAGTAATACTCATCCATTATGCGTTATGTAAGGCCTGGCCCTGACTTTTCCAGCGCGCGGAAACCTTTTTTGTTTAGAAAGTGTTGCTGCAGAAATAACAAAAATTAGCTTAAATGCTGAAAAACGAACCGAAAAGCACTTTAATGGCCAAAACGTAAAAGCCAAAAGAAATTAAATGAAATGGAAATCAATGAGACAAAATGAAAGTGTGGAATTTGTATGTTGTTTTTATTTTTTTTTTTGGGTGTGGTGTGTCTGTGTTGACCGGTCCTCAATTTCTTTTAATTTTTTCTTCTTGGGTTTTTGATTGCTGCCAGAACACAGACACAGAAAATTCATAATTAATTTTTAATGAGGCCAGGACCGAGGAAATTTTCACAGACACACACACTAGAGCTGGAGAAGTGAAAAATTGGCTTAAATATTTTATAAGCTGAGCGGCATTTGTCAAAAATATTTGGCACACGAAGCTCTTAAGAAATGAGTACGGCCAAAGTAAACCCATCAACACTAGACGGCCAGATTTCGGTGGCCTTAAAAATAGAGGGAAAAGGGAATAGTTTAAGGGAACTTGCAGTAAGGTTTTAGGGTTCTAAGATAGCTTAAAGTAAATTTAAATAAGTTGTCTTACTAAATACAAACTAAGTAGAAAATTAGCTTATATTTACTACTAAAAAATTAGTAATATACGAACTAGATTTCCACTAAAAAGTTACTCAATAATACCATTAACTTTTCCACAGCTTCCTTAGAATTTTCAAAGGAAAATCCATTATGTCCTTGTTGTCCAGTGTTATTTATGCAGGGCTCAAACCCCATTTCCGCACAAATAGTCGCAATCCATCCAGCCACCCATCAATCAATCAATGGATCGATCAAGAGCCTCCACTACCGGGTGATAGATGCAAAGATAATGGAGAAGTTGACTGGGAAAAGCAAACCACTCGGAGAAGTTTAATAAAACCTCGGACAGGGCTTCCGTGTTCTTTTCTTTTTCAAGACTCAAGATTTTATTTTTCCCCTCTGTGGGCTTCTCGCGCGCGCGGTTATTGGAAACCCGTTTGATGCCATTGGCAAAAGAGTAATCATACAAAAAATACACGTTAATAGAATTTTAACGGGAGAGAAGAGAAGCTTGGTTGTTGGGCCTACACGGTCCCCCAGAACGCCCACAAGGGCGGGGCTTAGTGGAAAATAAAAAAAGGAAAAGCAACCAAGAGCCAAGGCAGTTGTTTGGCAACTGCTGAGCAACAGTTAGGTAACTGTAATCAATCAGAGTAACTCGGGCTAATTACCGGGGGGAGCTCAAAGGGGGCAGTGGCGTGGAGAGAGACACAAGAACTACGCGGAATGACTGACTTAATTAAACGCAAAAGGCCCGCTAGGCACAGGCATTTACAATTTTCACAAAATTAAACAACAAATTGCGTAATTTGCCTCAGCTGCATGGCTAATAAACTGTAATGAGGCGGCGGTCCGGCGGCGGCAGGGGGCGTGGCCAGGAACATATTTGCTTTTTAGAGGGATTTATGCGAGATTTTTATTAGATTTTTAGAAGTACACATACAAAAATATTCTGTTATCCTTGAAATATATACAAAACGTAAAAGAATCATGGGAGTTTTTGGGAATCAGGTAGTATCTGATTTTATATTAAAAAATAACTTAAAGAATATGGAAAACATTAAAGAAGTCTCAAAGTGAGTGGTGTTAAAACAACTCCCAACTTTGATTGTTCAATAAAAAATATTTGTGATAGGGCGGCTATAAATTCTGAAGTCTGGGATGTAAAATCCTTCTAAAAAAGAAACTACCACAGACAGTCTAAGAATAATAACACTCTAATCAAGATGACAATCTGTAAACTTGGAATCACTCAACATTATCTGTTTTAAGCCAATATATTTTCTTTTCTGTGCATTGGTTGTCAGATTGCAGTCGTCGTTTTGGCAGCTCATTTAACAATTTGCCCATTCTGGACTTGACAATTTGGAGTTGTAATCGATTTCCATAAAATATGAAATCGAATCCTCATGCTCTTGCTCATCTATACCAATACAGGGGTACATATTTTCGCATTTAAATGCAAATCACGTTGATGGCTCTCCTACGGTTGTGTGTGTGTGTTTGTATGCTGCTCATAGCCTTGGCAATTCAAGCCAACGTATATGGCCAACAACAAGATGTACACATTAAGATACAAGATACATAAACACATTTGGCCCATTCGCTTGTAGCCAAGTGGGTGTCTTTTGGTCTCGCTGTGTGTGTGTATGTCTGTTATGTGTTTTTGTTGTTCTGTCATTTCTTTTTTCCTTTTTTTTTTTTGTGTGTGCCGGGAAAAAAGTTGATTATGTGACGGGCAAAGATTTCTTTTATGAGGACAAGGCGTGGTTCTGGTGTGTGAACAACATCCTGTTGGCATAGAATATGTTCTGAAAGCGAATCTTATCTTTATTGATCTCAAAAAGATGTACAAATAAAAAGCAGAAGTATTTATTGGGAATTGTTTGGAAGACAAGGTGTTGAGAGTAATTTGTATATACAATATTATTAATTCTATAATTGATATATTAAGTGTGTTTAAATACATTTAAAATATAATTTTTATATTTTATAATTTTTTGTAATCAAGAATAGGTAGGAAATTGAGTAAGAAGTATATAAAAATATAAAGATAAAGAGTTTATAGATTTTTTAAAATGAATTCCTTAGGGTTCTTACCTAAATTGACCTTACACATATACATACATATGTGGCTACCAATAACTTAGCAAATTATTCCGTTTGCTGTAAATTTTAATCAAACCCCATAAAAATTCATATGTGCGATTCAGTTACACGTTTTACGAGTCCATTTATGAACCCAATTTGGCTTCTTTATCGACTGCCAGTTTATCGCAATTATGGGCCTTTACCAAAAATAAAATTTCAGACATTCCCACCACAACAATTTAAATCAAACACAAAAAAAAAAAGAACGCAAAAGAGTCGGGCCAACATTTTTATTTTATAATCGACGCAATAAGGAAGGAAGACAAAACGAGAACCTTTGGACGACGACGAGTGGCACATCAAACAAAAGCGCCAAAAATGAGTGAATAGGATAAGGGAAGTGCCAGCAAAGGGGGAGAGGAGGGCAAACAATGAACGAAACGTAGCTCAAATATTTGCCAAGCGGTTTTCTGTAATAAAAGGTACGACAGGTAGGTAGGTAGGTTGGTAGCTGCAGGTGTGTATGTACATTTTCAACGAACGAACAGAATTAAAAATCATTCATAATAATTATGCCCTCAAAGGGCCTCAGGTTTCTCTTCATTTTCAAACGAAACTAGCTTACAAATAAATCATTTTCAAACGAAACTGAAATGTAAACTGAGCCATAGGATAAATAGAGCGATGAAAACAAGCTTCGGCTCATTCAATGTACAAACAAGAGTAAGAAAGAGGCTCCAAAGCCTGGAAATTGGTTTAAAGTGTTGAGGAAAATATTGCTTATGTTTATAAAACTCAGAAAACGCACATGGCAGCCGTAGCAGCAATGAAACTTCAATTTCCATGTGTGTATATTTTGGACAGATTGGACCCACATGGCCATCTAAGCTCCGGCTCTGACCATCCAAATTTTTGGCCATTTATCGATTTCTGGCCATTTTGTAGGCGTCCACACGCAACGCGTTTTGGGGGCTTTGGCTGACGAGTTGCCAAATCAAAATAATGTCCGACAATTAATTTTTCATAAATATAATTATGAAATAATAATAATTTTTTGGTAAACATTGATTGACAAACGATGGGACAGGGAACGACAGTTGATGGATGATGAATGACATGGAGCGAAAAACGATGTTTTTCAAGGAGTGTCAGGGCAAGTTTTTGGTTTGGGAAATCGAACTTTAATCAAAACAATTAACACGAAAAATGTGTTAGCCACGAAAACAGGCTGCTGCTGTGGCTGTGGCTGTTGAGATCAACTTTCCTAAAGGTCGGTAACCGGTTTTCGGCCAACGAATTTTTAGAGTCTCCAACTCTGGGCCAACATTCTTGGCCGTGTCTCCCCTAAGCCTTTCTCTCTGTCTTTCTCTCTGTTTGGTTAGGGGAACCGCTTTTCGCTTAGCGCCAACATTACGTGTCCGTTAGCACTCAATAACAATTTTCTTGGGCGGCAAATTCAATTCAATTTTTCAGCAGAGGGAAGCCAGAAAGAAAGTTGAATGAACCGCAAGAAGGTCGTTGATAATGCACTCAAATTTTATATTCGAATCCGCCGAAAAGGGCCACACAAAGTTTGCCAAACCAAATTAATTGAATCAATGTCAATCAGTAGAGTTTGGAAAGGCGATTGGGTTCAATCAAGATAAATGTTTGGGAATTTTTGGCTTTCATAAATTATGTGGGAATTTTCGATGCTGCTAGAGGTTAAACTTCAAACGAAATTAATGCTGATAAATCAATGCAAATGCCTTGACAGAAATGGTAATTTTATTGTCAGATTTTTGTAGCCTGAAATAATAAAATATATTTTAGATAAAATGCAGTTTTACCTGGCTAAACAATTTCCTCTTTGAACACATGTCTTAGTACAAATATTTGTCTCTAAACACAGATGTTTGATGTTGTGAATTCTTTTACATATCCTTGATTTTTCATTCTTTTTTATTTCTACATTTTTCCGACCATTTTACTGGGTTTATTCCCAAACAATTCTCACGCAGCTCAACTAAAGTTTTGATGAATTTTCCCTAATGCCTGCCTGCCTTTCCTTTCCACTTTGGTTTTATTCCATTTATTTCTTACCCATCTTCCTCGAGTTTTACTTTTTCTACTCCTCTTTACCACCTGTCACTCTCGTATTCTGTTTTTTTGTGCATTTCTTGTTTATTTCTCGTTGGCTTATTTGCATATTGTGCATATTTCGGTGGCTTGGCCAAGTTTTTCCTGCTTTTGCATTCAAATTTCAGTGGCTAAAGGAAAATACGTTTTATGGCGCTACACTACCCAAGGGGGATTATAGGTTTAAACGAGCGAAATGACAAGAAACAAACTTGGTTTCGTATGCATTTCGCTCTTTAGGGCATCTCAGATTCGCCTTTTGTTATTCCGCAGCTCTCGATGCCTTTGATGGCTCAGCATTTACATTTCATTTCATTCCGAATTGGAATTTACATTTATTTCTTTCTGTCGTGTGTGCGTTTTGCTTTGTGTTTTGATTTATTTTCAAACTGCGCTTTTCATAAGCCAACAAACAAGTCACTGATTGGCGGCGGCGGCGGCCCTGAAAAATGGGGAGGAGGTTCACTTTATAATATATACAAAAGAAAAAACGTTTGAAGTGGCGCTCTTTCGGTTTTGTGGCTAGTCACTTGCAAGGTTGTCAAGGATTTAAACATGGTTACCTAATAAATAGTTAATAATATCCTAATTGAATGCACTGCTGGCTGCATTATTTATTACGTACCAATTTATTTCAGTTACAGAAATGTGCAAGTTGGCAAATTAATTGAAAATTGCCAGAGTTGCGGGTAATTATGTTAATTAGGCGAAATATTATTCGCTTGCTGTCTGTCTCTGTGTCTTTCAGTTAAAATGACAGGCTCATATGTGAGCCAGGCAGCAGCTTGAAAAGTTTCAGCTTCAAGTTTGAAAAGTTGCCTCGGCTACAGGGAAAAGGCCAGTTGAAAATAATTATACACATGACCAGGTAGGGAATGTGCCTGGCTGGCTGGTGGTTACTTGGCGGCGATCTCACAGAGGTTCTTCACTGCCCGGTGATGGGCGTGAAATGAGAAAAATCCAGGGAGAAAATGTGAAAAATAATAAATGATATTTGGGGCGGGGCAGCTCTCACACAGACATCCGGACACATCCGAGGCCCTTAACCTTTCCAACTGCAAGCAAGGCTAACTAAACGATTCATTATTGCATCGTTTTCTCACCGAGGTTCTTGGGAAAGTGTTCCGTCGCCTCAGAAAAAAGCTTTCCAAATTGAATGTAGGTGAAATATATGACTTCAGGCGTCGATAAGTTAATGAATTTTCTTAAGTAATTAATCATTTTGAGGGTTTAGAATATTTTAAGGGACTTTAAAGGTATTCGAGAGTAGAGACTGAGTTACAAGTCAAGAGAGGGTAAGGATAAGTGTGCTCTGTATATTTATTCTCTCTACTTGTAAGTTCTTTTCTATCTATTTCAATTCCTTAAGCTCAATAAATTTGTATTAGTGTAGACCAATCAGTACTACAAAGGAGGAAAAATATACCACCTTAATAATTGTCTGAGGCAAAAAGCAACATTTTGCAATTAACACGCCGCACGCTTGTTGAAAGCGTTTCAGTTCGCCGGAACGCCTGTGGCGGGATGCAGATACTCGTACCGTAGACCTTCAGATACATTTACATATACATTTACAAATGCAGATGCAGTTGCAGATACAGATACAGATGCAGATACAGAAAATCTCTGCATGAATCTCCTCCGAGACATTGACTCCAATTGAGCAATGCAAAAGCCAGGCGAAAAATATAAAGGGGGCAACTCGCTCGAGTTAAGTCATGTGTGGGCTTCATTTACAACTCACTCAACTTTGCCTCGAATGCTGGCGGGGATTCGGAATTGGGACTGGGACTGCGGCCAGGGATTGGAGGTTCGCCCACGAAGCGCATTGCATTGTGGCCTCTCCGCCGCGCTCTCAAGTGTCGCTGAAGTGTCGACATGGAGTCTGACAATTGCAAAAGTTGTTTATGACTGAAAAAAGTATAAAAGTATATTAAAAACTGTGTAGTACGATTCCTCAAGCATTTGTTTTCGGCTCTGACATAAAGTGAAAGATTGTGCGCTCTTGATTGCACTTTATGCCTATGAAAACTATAGCCAGCTGTCTGTCCTCAGATATTATTTCAAGTTCGTCACTTCATAAAGAAAAAATATAAACGCCAACATCAAACAGAAGTTTCAGCTCAAAGGGCCGAGTCTCGAGTCTCTCTGAGCAGCTAAACAATATTTATATTTATATAAATTAGCGCAGCAAGATAGGTGGATGCCATGATGCTGTGATGCTGCATTTTGCCCCCTGGCAAAGCACAAGTAAAATGTGTAAAATAAGGCGAAAAATAAAAAAGAGCGGAGCGGAGAGCTGGGCAAACGATGAAATTTTATGCGCAGACGCCTAAATTGAAAGCGACGCGTAGCGGATGCAGCAGCAGCGGCACTCAACGAGGCGTTCTAGCTATGCACTTTGAGAAATACATTTAATTAATTAGAAGATGCAAACTTTAAAGATGGAAAAGATGGGGTTTATTTGAGAAAAATAGGATTATAAACTTGGAAGTTAATAGAGAATACACTTTTTGTGTATGTTGAATTTCAGCAACTTTTAAAGCTATGTTGTCAACATTTTTTGAGGTTTTAAGCAACATTTATTTAGTTCTGCAACATGTGCTTATATGTTGAAGATACAAAGAGTGTATTGTATCTCAACATGTTGCTAGCAATATATCGTTTTTTGGGTGTTGCTCAACATGTTCCTAGCCACATTAGCCTTTCTTTATCAACATTTTCTACTCCCTTTTGTCCAGTTTATTTTTTATTTTTTCAAGGGTTTATTTATTTATTTATTTCTAGTGCAACAAGTTCATTTAGATTAACATTTTTTCATAAATTCAAGTTAATAGTTAATTAATTATCCATGGTCATGTCTCTTAATTTCGACTGTAGCTTTCCTTCTTGTTCTTATTGATCTAATTTCGTCTACCTTTTTTTCCCTGTGCAAAATCAGTGAAGGGAGCCAGCCACAGTTTGAGAGCCACTGTGTGGGCCCACTCGGGCTCCCGCTCTCGCCCCTCCTTCCTCTTGCGGGCAGCCTCTAGGGTCATTAACATGCCCAACAGGAAAAAAAGAAGAAAAAAAAGCCAAACAGGAGAAGCCAGAATGAAAAGTAAACGAGACAAAGCCAAATGCAGATGGGGCAGAGTGAAGGGGCACACACAGAGTTGGAGTTGGAGAGTGCAACCAGATGAGAGAGAGAAAAAAAAAACAAGCGACGCGACCCTGGAGCAACAAAGCGCGTCTGCATTTGTGGGTGGTGCCTGTGGTGTCAGTGGTTCCGAGCTCCAAGAAGGGGTTCCCGGGGGTTCCTACAGTTCTAAAGTTCCGAAGGGGGCGGGTCGAGGTGATGGTGAGACCCAAGTCCCTTTGGGGTCCAAGGTGCCGGCAGTTTGCCTATGCCTACTTTTCGCCCGCCCCCCTCGCGAGTGTTTGTTGTACGTGCCGCGACGGTTATTTCCAGTCACCAGTTAAAAAAAAAGGAAAACAAGGGTTAGGGAATATACGGGGACTCCTGGTAAAAGCAGAAAGGGATCTGGGATCCTTTTTGCATAGCAAACTGCAGACAAGCGAAGCGGAAAATACAACTAAAATTAGAATTAATAGGCACTTGAAGCCAATGCAAGGAACTCGGGTTAATAAAGCCACTCAAATCAGCAAGCTCATCATAATTCAAATAAAAACCACGATTTTAAGCCCCACTTCTGATTCTAAAGCTGTGTGTTTACCTAGCACCAAAAACCTAATTATAGATCAAGTGATTTATGTAAGCCAAACTTGTGTACTAATCGTTTTCTCTACCATCCGCTTCTCTTTGCAGGTAATTAAATGGTGATTTTTCATCGATTTCATGGCATATTTAACGAAATAAGCCAAGCTAGCCAATGGGATGATGATGGAACGTAATCGGAAACGACTCAACTAAGTGTAAATGCGACTCAGGCTTTGGGGTAAGGTTGGTGCTAAAGCTAATGCTCAGGCAAATAAGGCGCCCATTAATTAAAGCCAAAGGCAGAGACAACAACAGAATCATCAGCTCCTTTGTTTGCAAATTTCATTTGGGATTCTTTTCCGAGAAACCTGAGAACGCACTTTTGTTTAGGACATATTATACACACATAGTTTATAAATAGTTATGACTTGATGTGAATGAACTCTAGACCACCGACCATTGTGTTACTTTTACCCGACACTTTCGCAGGCCCAAGAAAAGCCCAGGCTCATTTCCTGTTCCTAATACCCGGCTGACATGCAACAATTTCGGACCTTTTCACAGAATACGAGGAGGAGAACTATTAAGTGCGATTGCCAACTTTCACTGATGATGATTATGCCTCGGCAATTATGTATTGCTCTAGTTAATGGACGCCAACTCTTTTCCCCACATCATCGCCTCGCGTTAATGACATAATTAAGTCTGGGGTCAGACACGTGTCCATCCAGCCGGACTTCTTCTTCTGATTCCTTCCTCAATTCAGCATTTAGCATTCAGTGTGAAAGGTGACACGAACGTGCTAAGTTGTCAGGTAAACACGCTGGGAAAAGAACCCAAACATCTGCTTAACGAAGAGGCCCTCTCTCGGCATTGATTCGAGTCTAGAATTAGCATTTTCCACGGCTTGAGAAACCGAGGGAACCCCCCAACCAAACAATGAAGACGAATTTGTACAGTTTCTGCTTGGCTGATTCCCCCGGCCAGCAGCAGCAGCAACTCAACAAGGGTCTAATGGCTTTTTAAAGTGACCAAAATTTGGCATGTGCCCCGCGTAAACTGGTTAAATTAAATACCAACTCTGCCGCTTGGCCAACACAGAATGGGCTAACTGGAGTTGGGCAACGTTATTTAGGGGCTTGTGGGGCATGTCGAAGAATGCATTAACCGAGAATTGGGCAAACACTTTGAATTGAAGGCAGGAAAAAGATGTTGTAGATAATGGAGAGAAAGAAGTGAGGGTTTTTTCTTATATAAAATGTAGAAGAAATTGTTGAGGTGATAATTATATTTCAGAGAAAAGTGTGTACCACAGAGAGGAGTCAAAATAATTCTACAGACTGTATAGTATTCCGTACATAATGTGAGGTTGAGTGACCTAAATAGATAGAGACCTATATTTCCCACTAATGTAGCTTATTTAAGCAATAAATTCAATAGGAATCACATAACCAAATAATTTAGCTTATATTCTAATTTCACACTAAATTTATGAGCCTTTAGGAGCTGCCCGACTTGACCAGTCGAAGGCATATCTAAACGCATGTTATTTATATTTATAGATTTTATCAAAGACCATTTTCAAGATTGTTTTCATTGATTTTATTAGCTCTAAAGCTAAATGTTATGCCTGGCCGCATTATAATAATAGAATCTGCCTGGTGATTGTGAGAATTATAATAAACTTGATACGCTTTGAGTTCTATTAGCCATTGAGTGGAATTAATGCGTTCGCCGGATTTTAAGCCATATTTAAAGCAGCTTGCAAAATAAAAGTAAAATTATGTGAAATTTTCGACAAAAGCTGAAATTGAAACTGCAAAAAAGTGAGTTCACTTTTGCTGATGCTGTCAATAGCCCCCGCGGTTTGCGACTTGAGCTACTTTTCGGGCTACCTTTTTGTTATAGCGTTCAACGATCGCTTAGTTAATTCCCAAGCCCTATTCACGGTGCACTGATTTATGAAGCCGCCAGCAAAAGCAAAAAGCAGCCCCCCTTTTAAAAGCGGCGATCTCTTTTGTCACCGGCATTTTTGGCACTAATTTGACAAGGTCGCCGCTTGACTGGGCTTTTGTCGTCGTCGTCGTCATCGTCGTCTCCGACTCTCTGGCTGATGGCAATCACGACCCAAAACAAACACGTTAAAAGTGACTTCGTAGCCCCTCTTTTTTTCTGTTTATTTTGCATTTCGAGTGGAGATTTCGGAGATATATATTTGCATAAACATTTTGACGTTGACCGGGTGCGAAATAGTTGCCGTGAAATGTTGTCATTCATATTAATTTAGTGGGTCATCCACAGTGCTGGGTGGTGACCCCGATCGTGCGGATTTCCTGTTAGAAAGGCTTCTGGTTGTTCCCAAGAAATGAATCGCCGGAGCGTCTTTCTCTCCCTCTTTAAGCCAATATAATGGGTAATGAATAGTCCGATTTTAGCTTCGTGACTTCGACTGGCAGACAATTAACCCTAGAGCGCCCACACTATCCCCAGCCCCCAGTCATTGCCCACCTGCTGTGACCACTTTTGAACTTTCATTCCTTCAACGGGTTGTTGTTATGCAAGTGGCCAGGACGAACAGATAAGAGAGCCGGCAAAGGCAAAGCTAATTAAATTATAAGCCCAGTCTCTGACCCAAGATGAGCCAGGGAATGGGGTCAACTGAGAAGAAGCTGAAGAAGAAGGTGGTGGAGGTGGCCCCACCCGCTTTCCCCTGCCTCCCTCGCGGTAGTTAAATAATATCCAAATGGATGTTTTGGCTGGCTATTTGCCGTTCGTGTTGCGCTGGTGTTGATTTGGCCATAAATTTTGTATGCCTTTGACGCCGAAACAGCAAGCGAACGAACATTCACGGAGAGATGAGGTAATGCAGCTAATAACTCCCCTAGCGTTACAGTGGGATTAATTTGTGGAGTGCAGCCGTAAAAATGAACTCCCATATCGATTTGATTTAATGATCTTTAAAGCCTATTACACGCTGTAAAATAGGAAGGCTATTGTTTAATTAATGCGTTTAGGCTTAGGCTGGGAATTTCTGGGTAATAAAAATACTGAAACTAATATACAAGACGTGTTTGAGGTTACATAACTTGAAGTAAATACTTTACAGTTGGTATAAGTCATGTGGGATGATTTAGTAACTTTTAAGCGCTCTGTGGGGGATTTTTAAGTAGGTAAACATGATATACCATATAAAATATATCGCGAAAAATTGCAATCAATATCATTTGGAAAATATTTAAAACTAATATTGTTTAAATTTTTAAATTTGAAAAATTATGACTTTAAATTTTAAAAAGACGATAATTTCAAAACTTATCATATCCAAAATATCGAAAACTTCGATGTGTAGAATTTTAAAATATCGAAACAAAATCGATTTTAATGTTAAAAAGTCGAAAGTATCGAACACTAACGATAAAGGTTACTTATGTATTTTATGTCGATATATTTTCGATTATATTCATGCGATAAAAATATCAATTTATATGATATAATATCTATTCAATTTTATATCGATTCGGAAACACGACATAGATATTTTTGCCACGTACATAAATCCACCCGCTGTTTCCTCAGTCTGCTTTTTTGTTCAGGACACCCACTGTGCCGGATCATGGAGCACGGAGTAGTGTCTGGACGCGAACATGAATTATGCGTAGACATCGCGCGGGTTGCCTTTACCACCCCCCTTTTGGGGGCCTGTCATCGGGCGTTGTCAACAAAATGTTTGGCGGCCTGAAGGCAAACTAACTCAAAGCCAATCCGACGGCGGCGTCCGCATCATTCCAATTGCGTTATATGGCCATAAACGAGCCCAAATGGCTCGCGGTCTGAATGCTTTCTGGCCAACAAGGAAAATGGCTAGGAAAAGGCTATGGAGTTGGTAAAGAGTCAGTCCGAAGCCAAAGTCGTGATCACACTTGCCTGCCAATTACCCCATCAAATCGAATAGATGGTTCTCTGCCGGCCAAGTTAATAATCTCATCAGCTGGAGGAGAGTCTGCGGCGGCGAGAATCGCGACTGGCGACTGGTGAATCTTTCGAACGGACTTGGGCCAATTTGCATAGCCAACAATGCTAAATGGCCTGTAATGACGGAGCCGCCAGGCGGTATTTCAACCTGTGCAATTCAATTAATTAGCTTGGCTTAGTGTTCCCTTGGACGTATTTTTTCTATATTTTTTCCTTGCCACACGCGTGTGATGAACATTTCCGCCGTGGAAAGCCTGCCTGTGTGGTGCAATCAAAATTAATTAAGGCACAAAGAAGAGGGGCAGCAGCAGCAGCAGCCAGATGCTTTGCATGGCTTTCCTCCTTTTCCCCACCTGCCGCCTGCCTTGCCTGCCTGCCACTTTATTGCCTTTTACCGCAACGTTGCACCAATTTCCATTGCCATTGAAACTGCACCTGCAGCAGCAGCAGCAGTTCCAGCGATGTCTTTTCTTTTCTCTTATTTTTTCTCTATGGCTCTGACAAGGAACAGTGCCACCAGCGAATGTGCATAATTAGAAGTGGTTACAACATGTGATCCAGCCAGGAATCAGTTAGCAATCGGATGGAAAACCGTCTGGCAACAGTCAATCAGCCGTGGCCTGTCTTTAGGCGACTTCTGCTGCAGCTGCATCATCTCCGCCAGTTGAGGGTGCATAAATTAATTAGCCTTGGGCGGGCAGCTCGCAATTGCCAATAGAAGGGGCAATGGGATGCCACTTGTTATCTTGGTCCTCGAGGCGACTTTTTGTAAGGTTAACTACCTTTTCTTTTTGTGGTAAAATCCTTTTTTAATTACAGGGAATAAAGGATTTATTCTTGTCGCTTACACAGCTTAATGTTAATAAATTTTATAATTTTATGTATGTTAAATGGTTCTCAATGGTTCTCTCTTTTTCTTAGCACCTTTAGCAAAACTTTCCTTTAAAAGGTTTCCTCGGTTATTGGCCAAATTTTAATGATTTATTTAGCCATGAAAATCAACTTAAAATCTTAATTACTTTAATAAGCAAATCTCACACAGGGGTTGAGAGTTTTCCCACTTCCCCAAGAGAACTTTCCCAGAGCCGCCATAACAGCGAGGAAAGGGAAAAACGTGGAAGATGCATCCTCGGCCGAGTGAAATGCATAATGAGCATAATGTTGGCGCTGCACGACGCCAGATTCAGATGCAGAGATACCCGCACACTCGCACACACAAGCAGTCCGAGCTGCAGATGCAGATGATAATGGTAATGATAATGCCTTCCAGCGGAGACGACACCTGGAGGAGAGGTGACTGAGCCAGAGAGGTGGAGAGAGAAATTTGAGAAATGTGAACAGTAATTAAATGCAAAACTCGAAGCGCAAGAAAGAGAACAGTGAACAACGACGTCAACGATCCAAGATAATGCATAATTGCCGGAGACAAAAGGAAATGCCAGCCCAGTCATGAGCACTAGGAGCATGCAAAATATGAGAAGAATACCTAATGCCATGCCATCGCATTCTCAGCAGAGTTACATCCTTAAAACGGCGCTCAAACTAATGGCCAAGTTTCACATGAGGCTTGAAAGACTCAAGACTCAAGACTGAAGACTGAAGGCTGTAAACTGAAAGCTGAAAGAGGCGCAGATGCCAGAACACAATTGCCAATGGAAATTGCCACCATGTGTGTACGAGTATATGTGTATCTATCTATGTTTGCGAAAGTTGTGTACAAGATACAAGTGGTTAGATATAAACTAGAACACCAACTGCTGCTGGTACAAAAGAGAGTTATATATACCTGTCACGAACCATGGTTACTCTATTTATTATAATTATGAAAAAAATGTAGCCATTGAAATATGATTGGAAGATAACATTCAGATTCCGTTGAGATATTATTTGTTGTATTAAATAGTTAATACTTTAGAGAGAGTTGGTTTTAGTTCTCCCAAAGTTGCTTTAGTTTGGTATCTATGAGAGTTATTAATGTTACTGAATTACTCGATAAATAAAAGACATTTGCTTATTATATAAATGTTTAAAAATACTTTAAATGATGTCTAAAAGTATGCAATGATATTATTTAAGGACCAAATTCAGCGAAATTTGTGATTTGCGATGTGAAATTTGGTAACCAAATTCTTGGCACCTCTTTGAGGGTTTTAAAAGCGTTCTATACCCAACTTAAAGCTATAATCATCATTAATACCCTAAAAATCATAATAAACCCGTTCAAATGAAGCCCATTTAATACCCAATCCCTACTAATATTCACCTAACCCGCCCTGAAAGAGAATCAACTAGCATTTAAGTTCTTGTAACGATGCTGGAAAGAGGAGCTGTGAGTGAGATGACTTGCGGGGCTTTTTTCTCCACTCGTGTTAGAACACGAACTCCACAACACGGTGGCAATAAACAGAAGTTGCCACTGGGAAGTTCGAATTCCATGTTATTATTTACACAGCCAGTCGTCGGTCTTCAGCCGGTGGAATGTTCGAACAACATTCAATCAGAAATCGGCGAGAACAAGGCGGAGCTGATAGTCGAGGGATCGAGATAATAAATTAACTTTCGGCTGTCTTGTGTCGGTGTCCGCAATTTCGAAAGGTTCTTTAGTTAGCTGCCCTAAAAAAAATGGTGGTTACTTTTTCCACTTTTCCCACTTTTTACACACACTTTTCTGTTGTTGCTGCTGCTGGCCAAAGCGCCTAGTTGTGGGCTCTGCTTTTTGCTGCTTGGTTCCTGGGAGAAACCGTAAATATGAAAGCAGAAAGCAAGAAACTTTATTTGGGTTAGCGATTGTTTAAAAATGCATAAGGATGTGAGACTTTGGAGTAGCCTGAAAGAACAGAAGAACAGAAAGAAGCCCGCAGGAGTTTGGCCAGAGGAGCCAGAGAACTCAAAAGCGCCCCAGGAGAGGAGCAGGAGAAAGGGGAGCTTAAAAAGCAAAATGCTGCTAAAATGGCATCAGTGAGAGAAATCACAGAGCATATAATTAAAACTAAATAATAGAAAGTATTTAGGTTACCAGGCTGTATTTTAAAGGGACTTAATGAAGGGTTATTAAGCTTATAATTTTAATATTTATATTCCTTAGTAAATATATTTTAGTTAGCAGTTTTTCTCACTGTTCCGTACAAAACTGAATCACACCAGGTGCTGGGAAAATGCAGGAGCTAGAAAGGAAAAAGCCCAGGAGAAGCAGATGACACACTTATAGGTAGAATTTGTGCAGGTACAAATATTAATTTGGATTTTCCCCCCATAAAGTTTCAGTGATTTAAATGTAATATCCCCAAGATAAACGATGTCTTTGGGTTATTTAAATCAAGCCAGGCCAAGACACTCACTCACGACCCACTCACTTGGAAAAAAAGCATTCACTGGCAAGAGTTTTGTAAATTAAAAAATTATGGATGGCCAAGTTAATGGCTTTCTCGGTCGCTGAAAGTCTTAAATAAGAGAAAGATGTAGAGGAAGGCAGTGGGTGCAGTTTTGCAATCAAGTTGAGTGGGCGAAAGTGGTTCAAGTGGCTTGGCGATTTGCTATTTGCGAATGTAAATGCAATTTCATTAAATTGAATATTTATCGGTTGTCATTGAGCAAATTGCAGGTGAATTGAGGTGTCTCCTAATACACACAAGCAGTTATTCCGCCAAAGATAATGCTAGGAAATCATCATTAGCGCCGCTCAGGGTTATAAACATTCTAAGCAGCAAACAGTTTAGGCCAAGAGTTGTCTTTGGAAAATTGCCTTTTCCGACAAATTGTCAACAGCAGCAATAGTTTTGTGGCTGAATTACAAAAAAGAACCGCTGGCTAGCTGGCTCGAACAGGTTTTCAGGGAATTCTGTGCACAGTAGCCGCTTGATGAGCATAAATCTTGATATAGGAACATTATTAACGTCAATTAATTCTAACTGTTCGAAACGAAGGCCATCCATTAAGCCCCCAAGTCAAAAGAGGGAGGAGAATCTTTGGAGAATCTTCAGCTCAGCTCACCTGGGACGGCGATGGACCGTTCGATGGATGGATGGATGAATGGCTGGCATTTCTCCAGAGAGGCAGACCCTCAACCTGTTCGGGTTTTCTGTTTTTCCTCCTTTCTGTAATCGATACAAGTGGCTGGAGCTGAGCTCTTTACCCGCCGCTGTATTTGTTATTTTTAGTAGTCCGAGTATTTTCCTGGTGGCCCGCTGTTTTCCCTCTTTTCGCCTCACGATTTCCCAAATCCGATTATTATCAAGTCTCACGTGAGTGCACGCTTTGTGTTGTGTTGCTGCTTAGTTTTATTTTTATTTCAACCTCTCGTATTGCGCTTTTACAGTTCTGTCTCTTCTGCCGCTTTGCTTCCTTGGAAAATTGCTTTGAACTTGAAAATTTCCCACGTGACGCGGCGAGAATCAATCTCTTCTGCTTGCTTTTCCTCCTGCTCTTTGTTCGTGTCACCCATGTGTGCAGTGTATTTTTCCTCCTCTTTCGCCCCTTTCGCGAATTTCCCCTTGAGTTTTCCTTACACGAAAAGCAGCTGCACTTTGCATGTCATTCCGTTAACGGTGTCGTCTTTTCTTCGCTTTTCCTTCTTTTTTTTTTGTCGGCTGGCTGGCAGTATTATTTTTTGTTTGTGTCTGTCTCCTGTGGCAAGTGTCGATTTGGCTTAATTGGATGGCTCTTCTTCGTGTAGCCCATATCTTTTTTGGGGGGCCAAAGAGCGAATTCCCATAATCGTGGGTAATTTCTGTTGATTTCAAATTTCTTTTATTTGTTTGTAATTTTTGTGGGAATTTTAAATGACTGGAGAATTAAGATTTTGGATCAATAATAATATATATATAATATACATATATTTTAATTTATTTTGGGTTGCATAAACAACACTGAAACGCTGTAGTTCCTAATTGGTTCTGCCATCTAGAGAGCCTACATTTTAAATTATAATGTGTTCCTTTTAATCTTATTTAAATCATTTACCTAACTATATTTGTATTCCTTCTCACTGAAACGCTTTTATTTTGAAGTTTTTCTGACATCTGCATTTATTTCTTATTTTTGTTTTGCTAATCTTTAAATAAAGTGTTTTTTAATGCTTTTTGGTGACTAAAACTCTTTTGCCAACACTTTGAAAAGTTCTCGTGTATAGCAGAGTGTCTCTGTTAAATATAAAACCCAAGAATTATGCAGCCGCATTCCGGAATTTCCATTAGCACTCTGGCTTGTAGCTTCTGTCGCCGAACCCGGGCACTTTCCATAAAGCAAGTTCGTGCCATTTCACAGATCTTGGCCACTCTTTGGGGGCCCCAGTCCATAGCGGAGTTTGGTGTGAGTCGCAAAAAAAAGCACAAAACAAAGTGATTTTCTTGGAGGGCTTCATGCCGAACACAAAAAAACAGTCAGAGACATAAAACAGAGTACAGTGAAGACTTTGTTGAGCTGAAAATGCATTTACCTGTCCAGCACGTTCCGTTCGCAAGGGGGAAGTGCAGTGCAGAGTTCGCGAGTCGTAAAAAAAAGAACTCTTAACGATTGTTTAGCTCAGAACGAACGAGACTTGGCCAAGACCGGTGGCAATTAAAAAGAAGTTAACACATGGCAGCCAAAAGGGTAGGGTGAAAAAATGGCAGGGCGACAGTTCATAGATGTCAAGTTCATGGTTGCCGCCAAGGGCCCGGCCGGGAATTACCTGTCAGAGTCCAAAGACAAAGTGAGTAATTAATTTGCAGGCCAAGTCGTCTTAATCTATCAAATCGCTCCTCTGTGAGAATTTTTGCCTTTGATTTAATGAGTTTTTTAATGGGGCGATGGCTCCCATAGGATTGAATTCTTTATGTAAACGGTTCAATGAGCTCTGGCTTTTCTGAGCTAATTAATGGCTAATTAAACTCGAGCTTTGATGGGGGTTCTTAGCTATTCAAATTAATTTAATTTAAGGTTTTCGATTAACCGTTTAATACTGAGTACTATTAGACCCACTGAGTGATTTTAATGGGCTATGAAGCTTACTCTTTTATTTTGCTTATTTACAACTTTAACTTTGGGTAATTTTCCACAACTTTAAGAGTCATTTAGGAGGCTACCACCCCTTGCTCATCCTCAACATAAGCCTACTGTGTGCTGTCATGATGATGATGATGATGATGATGATGAAATTTAAGCGGCTTAGATTTTGGTAAAACCCCACATGCAAAAGGCTTCCAACTCCCAACTCAACTCCCATGTGGCTGCGTAATCAAATGCATGTAATTTGAGTTTAATGAGTGTCAAAGTTATTAAAAATCATTTGCTCCGACCAGTTATGGTGTCTGGTGGCCAGTCGGCCAACAGCCAGCCAGCGGGCCAAGTTAAGTCGAGTCGAGTTCGAGCTCTCCATGAAAGGCAAGCGGTTACAAAATCGTTTCGAGACATTTTTGGGCTCGTCAGCGGGCTTAATTACTTGGCAGAAACCTCATTCTGCTGCCGCTACAATTCTGGCCAAAATGAAATGTGTCAATAAATTCAAATGGCTGAAAAATAAAGTTATTAGAGGGAGGAGGGCGAGTAACCCGCTTAACCCAAAGTAAGATATCTTTTAATAAAGCTGTTTTTTGGTGTCGGTGACAAACACAAACAATGATTACAGCAGGCAACCAGTGCGACCAGTTTATCCAAGAGACTCATTCAATAGCCACTTGAATATTCTTGGAAATCAGTTTGTTTACACAACTTAATATAAGCCGAAGTTGGCTTTATATTGCCGTTGTTTATTTATGGCGCTGTGGCCGGCGTGGCATTTCCAATGAAATTAAGGGGAATTTGTTATGGTTATATCACTCTGAGTATGAAAATGTGCATTTTCCATCGTTGATTCATATCGTTTTCGGTGCCTGACAAACTGCCTAATAAATATTCTAAGTCTCCCCGAGTGTGTGGATATGACTTTTGCTTAATTTTTACCCACTAGCCATGCTTCCATTTGTGGCAAATGCAATTTGGGCGTGGGCGTGGGCGTTGCACACTCACTCAACCACCCACCCACAACACTTTCCCCTCCCTCGCACTCAGATATTGATTCGATTGTGTGCGTCTGCTGCTTACATGGCGTATGATTGATGGCCCTGCGGGCACGAAGGAGCAGAAAATGGC
>VNJV01004831.1:0-18095 GCA_008042635.1 Drosophila nikananu | reverse complement strand
TCGATTATGGATTCTTATTGTAAATTGGTGTACCCCAGGAGTGTGTAATTGGGCCGCTACCATGATATTATAATCGGATCAATATCATGGATGAACATTTATTTTAAAGCAAAACCGACAAGGCTCTAATCGGCATTTATCCTACAAAGTTAAAGTTCGAAGATGAAATGACGAAATCATAATCAATTGCGATTAATAAATAATTAACAACAGATTATAAGCTATTTTTGACCATTTTATTTGATTGAGTGATTCATTGATAAAATTGATTAAAATTTTAATGTCAGTGTGCAGAGGACTATTAACTTAATCAAAACTTACAGCGAAGGGCTTTCCGAATTGAAATTAATGCGTTTTATCTAAAAAACAATTAGCGTATAAAAATGTAGATCTTTAGAGAGCGAATAATATTGTAATATTTATATTAATAATAATAATATTATTCCTGGTTTTGTCAATCTCTAACTAAAAGTAATTAATGCAGTGTCATAATTCTTTGACGGACTGCCATCACTATTAGTGCTGTTGGTGTGACCGCGTTCGGAAACGTGAAGTGAGCGCCATCGGTTGCGTTTTTTCGCGAAATAAAATAGGAGCAAATTGCTGGCAGGATCAAAATGGGGGACAAGCTGCTGGACTCCACACAAATCATCAATGGACTCGCTGTGATGCTGTCGTTTTTCGTCGGCTACCGTTACGCCCTAAAACGTGGGGACGCCAAAGATCTGTCTGCGGCTGAAGGAGGCAATGAGGCGGCTGGAGCCGAAATGTCCAGTCCTATGGAAGCTCCAGTGGCCGATAAGGTGAGAATGGATATCATCTGAATGTCGAGAAAAGACTTAACCCAGGCCCACACCTGGGTCACTGCACTCGGTGGTATTCGCAGGTCCCACAAATGCTCGATACATTTCAGCGCACCTACAGTCCCGGGCAGAATTGTAGAACTGCCAATTTTTAAATGCCGGTTTAATTTTTTTATTTCATAATTCCATTTATAAATTCTGTATGAGCAGATGTGTATATTATTATAAAAAAAAGCCTGACCACTTTCTTCCAAACACAGGGGTACGGCGGCTTCAACGAAAACTTTAAGATGGTCCTTGTCGTTCGCAACGATCTGAAGATGGGCAAGGGCAAGATCGCCGCCCAGTGTGGCCACGGAGCTGTGGGCGCCTATCAGCGGGCGGTGGGCCGGACACCTCGGTTGCTCCGTGCCTGGGAGAACTGCGGCTGCGCCAAGATCGCCGTGCGCGTGGAAAGCGAGGCGGAGCTAATGGCCATCAAGAAGGCAGCCGAGCGGCAACAGTTGAACACCTGCCTCATCCGCGACGCCGGACGCACCCAGATCGAGCCCAACTCAAAGACTGTGCTGGCCATTGGGCCGGCAGCCGCCGATGATATCGATCGGGTGACCGGCCACCTGAAGCTGCTGTAAGATCTGCACCTCAATGTAACTCTCGCAAGCCATGTAGTATCACAAATTCACTAAGTGCAACCCGACAAATCTCAAAGCAATAGGGCGCATGGGGATGGCGGTGAAAAGGTAGAGATGGCGTCATGCCACCGATGAGGAGGCGAAGATGACGACGACTGTGACATGCAAGTTAAACTAAGATTTACGTTATCACGTTAACTGTGAACCGAGCTGTTACATATTAAATGATTGGCAGTCCCAGCCTGGAACTGCAAAACTCTAATGCAAATTTGTTTTTATGGGCAAGGATTAATGGGAAATTTTGTTATAAAAATGTACCTGATAAATGTTAATAAGTATTTGTGCAAATTTAATCAAACTATCTTTCCAACTTTAACAATATTCCAATTATTACATACAAATATTGCTTAAACTATATGTATTTATCGCACAGAAATGGCAATGTAAAAACATGTACTTTTAATATCCACATCCGATCACTCGTTCTTTCTTTCTTTAATTAAAAGCCATATAATGGGTAAGTTCGCCACAATTTTATTTGAATGAACTTCAGTAAATCAAACACAATTGCTTACGAAACACTAACATATTTAAACTATTAATCATGATAGATACAATTTAATCTTTTTGACAAGGGAAAACAGAAAAGATTTATTTTTTAAAGTACAAAATTAAGCTTATATATTAAAAAGGCATTACAAATAACACACTCTTGTTTAACCAACATAAAAGGATATTCCTAAAAACTTGACTTCTAGAAAGTCCAAGCATAGTCATTGTCTCCCTGTGGCGTTTGCGGCTGCTGCTGCATCTGATCCGGCTGGAGCGGTGTCATCACCTGCTGCTGCATCTGCATTTGCTCCATTCCTTGCGCCTGCAGGAAGTCAAGCTGCGACTGCTGCTGATAGTCGAGCGATGGTGGCTCGTTGGGCGAATCAACCAAGTATACTTGCGACTGCAATGGCTGGCCGCCCAAACCCATCTGCTGCTGGTGATGTGCGGCGTAGTCACTATCATCAAATACTTCCTTTTTAATGCGCACCCGGGTTCCATCGTCCTCCTCGTCACTCTCCGAGATGTCCAGATCGTCATCGATGCCCAATCCGTTGTTCATGCCGCCTGTGGACATTTCCGCCGGCATCTGCATTGCCGCTGAATCATCATCGAGTGTAGTCAGACTCATTCCAGCCGCAGAAGCGGTGGCCGCAGCAGCGGCACTCGTGCTGGCCTCCGTCGAACCGTAAGCACCATTGTCATCCTGAGCGTTGGGCATGAAATCGGAAAAGGCGACCTGCAGGCTAGTTGGTTCGCCAAGATTTTGCCGCGGCTTGTGCATGGCCAGGAAGTCAGAGGGATCGTAGTTCGGGTCCACATCCATGGACTCATCTGGAAGTTATCAAGTAATGTTATAATCAACAGAGCTTAACAGGGAGGAGAACCAATGACGGATTGGGCAGGGGTGGGGACAAGACATCGTGGGAACAACACGGAAGTTTAGAAATGGAAAATAGAGACCTTGCTGCTGTTGAGCATAGTAGCCGGCGCCCACGCCACTCAACTGCACCATTGCTTCGGCCACCTGCTGGCTGTCATCCTCTCCGACCGGCTCCTCTGCTCGGGTGATATATCAGATAATATCACAAAAAGAATCCAGACAGCGTCAGCGACCAAAAGTTGTTGGTTGATGATTAGAAATCAATTTCGAAACAAAGACCAGGGACCAAAATCAGTAAAAGTTTCAATATACAGGCAATAAAATTATGTAGACTTACACTTAACAGTAGTCACATTTTTGAAAATATTTTTAAAAATAATGCTTTAGAAGCTACTATAAATGTATTAATACTTAAATTAATTAAATAAAAACAAAGAAGCTAAAAGCTAATTTTTGTAAATTGCCGAAAACTAAAAAATATACTTTATATATTTGACTTAACAAAAATCTTGTAATATTTGATATATTCTTTTTAAGAATCCTTATAAACATTACTATACGCGTTCCCTGACAGAAATATTTTCTATATAAACAGGCTCTAGGCCGTATGCACCCACCTGCCAACTGCTGCTCCTCGATGTCGATCTCTGTCTTTATATTCTTAGGATCGATATAGTCTTCGCCGGGGGCATGCATGCGCTCGCCCTGATCCAAAATGCTGGCCGCATTGTTCTCGTCTTCGGAAACCTCTTGGAAGTCCTCCTCCTCGTCATCGTCTTCGTCGTCCGTCGAGCATTGCAGATCTGATGAAAAACAAATTAATTTTAGAAACCAATATACGGAAACACTCACTGATTTGTGCATTACCAGGAACTGAAATAAGATGCAAGTTAAATTAAAATTAGAAAATTAGACTAGCTAAATTGAAACGTAAGGGCATGCAACAATTTTGCTACTAAAGAAGGTTATTTAAGGTTAGTAACTATGCGTTAGTAGGTAACTAAATGCTCATGCTTTGGAAATCCAAATAAACATAATTTGCGTGGAATAGCAGTAAAGAAAAGCATAAAATGTATATCAATAAATTTTTTTGGTGTCATGTGTTTTAATCATTTGGATGCAGGTGAGTTCGTGTGCTGGCTCGCTGGCTTAGTTGGGTTCAGTCGGTGATTAGAGGCTTACCTTCATCCAGGAAGTAAGCTTGCGTGTGACTCATGTTTGAGGCAAGGCTGTCCTTCCTCGGACGACCCCGACCACGCTTAACCGGATTCTGGGCTTTGACTACAAGAAAAGGTAAAAGTTTTTGGAGTTTGCTGGGCGCAACAGATTTCAAGGGCTAGATTTCCGAAAGACACAGATTTAACCAGAATACTTATTTACTTTAAGATGTGGATATCAGAACATATAAAGGCGGTTTTGATATTTAATACGAAGTAATATTTTAACTTTGCAGTATAAGCGATTTTCTTTTTTATATAATATATCGGACCCATTTTCGGTCTTCGCATAAACTATAGTTATTGGAAATAAATAGGCAGAGGCTAATAAAAGTGTAGATTTAAAGATGTTTTAGATATAATCAATAAATATAAAAATATAAATAAATAAAAAAAATTATAACTTAAATAAGTATATAAATAAGCCATAATGGCGTTCTAATCGATATTTAAATTGTAAACATCGAATTTTGTTCTATATATCAAACATTAAAAACTTTACGATATTATATACCTATTTTTTTCAATATATCATATTAGACTTTCCTATCGATATACACCCTACTTTAGGCACAAAGTTTGCATGCATTGCGTTGATGTAGGATGTTTCTATTTTAATAGAGATCTGATGTCTACATGAATATCTATATAATGACTATTAATATCATCCGATGAAAGTTCAAGTTCACACTACGCCAACAAATTTTAGTTTGGGGATTAGTAGAAGCAGATAGATTCCTTCGGATTCGTGTTGACCATAACCACAGGGCTCTAATTTTATGTATTTACTTATATATTGTTGATTTCGATATGAAGGAGAAAGCATGATCAATACCAATAGTTTCACAAGTTCCAGGGAAGAGATTAAATGTAAAAATGTATATGTATGCGGACGTAGTAGTATAGTTCCATAGATCCTCGCCCGTTCTGGTGGCGGTATAGTAAAGGGAAAGAAACCCTGGATCCACTTACCCTCCTCAACGGGATCTCGTTGCTTGCGGGGTCTACCTCTGCCCCGCTTCACCTCACCCGGACCTGGGGCCTGAGTCTTTCGCATTGACGGCGCCGAATGTGACATGCCTATTTCCGCTCCCATTCCGCGGTGAATGGAGTTCGGTGGCATGGCTGTGTTTCCATGTCCCTCCACGTCGATGTAATCGTCGCCTGGCGAACTACCTCGACTGCCACGTCCAAAGTCGTAGTCATCATTGCCCCAAGCCTCGTCAAACTCGGGTGCGTTCTCCCTTGCCCGCTCCTGGGTCTTGGCTATGTTTTCCTCCAGCTGGGTGCAGTGCTCCGCGAACTATTTTTAGATGTTTAGTTTTAGATGAAATACCTAAAATCTCGTTTTACATACCTCTTCCAACTGAGATTGTCCGTGCTCCAACATCTTCTTGGCGAACTTCGTGTACCGGGAATCGGCGCCATTGTATTGTTCGCAGTTGCTGACAATCAGCTCTATGTCAGCCAGGTACTCTGCTCGACTGTGGTATCGATGGGCTGTATGGAAAGTAAAGACTAATATTATTCAGAAGCTAAGCAATTACTTAGGTGAAGTTACCATCGATATTCTTTCCGATCGTCTCCAGGTCCATAGGTCGCTTAATAACAATGTAATAATCCTTAACCTGCTTCTTGTTAACCGGCTTGAGGAAGGGCCAGCTTTCGGTGAGCTGCTTAATCTGTGTGTGCAGCTTTTCGAAAATGAAGGAAAGAGCCACCTGGTCGTCGTCATCCAGCAGTGGATTAATAGCCTTCTCCAAACGCATTAACTTGTCCTCACGCTCGGCGAGCAGTTCGAAGCAGCTAGAGAACATTCGCTGAGCGGCAACCGTGTAGGCGCTCTGCGATCCATTGTAGATCAGTGAGTTGTCCACAATCTGTTTCAAGTCTTCCAGGAACATCTCACGACTTGTGTAACGCCGCTGGCGAATATACTCCCGCATGGTTTGCAGGTCCATGGGCTTGGTCACGACGCGATAATAGTCGGGCACCCGTTTGGCGCTGACGGGAAAGAGGAAGGGCGACACATCTGGCATGGACCGGAGTTCGTTGAGGATGAGCTCAAGGATAGACGATAGCACCACCACCGGATCGGTGCGCCTGCGATTGGCAGTCTTGTTGTGTCTCTGCAGGTAATCACAGTGGGGATCGCCACCGACTCGCCGTTTCTTTTTACCCATCGCATCCCGGGGAACCTTCAGAGTTAGACCCGAGCTGGAGCCCATGCGACGCCTGCCGTCGTCACCTCCATGCCGTTTGAGCACTTTGCTGCTCAAAGTCACCTTGGTTCCGTCAACGTTTACCAGATCGTCGTCGTCCATGGCCATCTCCCTCTCGCTCTGATCATCCAGATCGTCGACCAGCGAGGGATTCGAATGGGACAGGCTGCTCTGCATGCCCGTGTATAGCGGACAGGCCTTGTTGGTACGCATGTGACCGACTTGACCGCAGGCACCGCACTTGAGCTTCAGGTCCGGCTTGAGCTTGAACTTCTTGCGCGAGGGACTGACCTCCTTGTAAGCACTATCCCGTTCCTTGTGTGAGTGGCCACCAGAGCTCTTGGGGTCGCCCAGCGAAGTGGGCATGCCACCCGGCTGTAGCTTTTGATTCTGGGCCAGCTGTGCTAATCGCTCGCGTTCCTGGTTTCGCTTGATGCGACGTAGCTGCTCCTGGATGCGCCGTTTCTCGCGCTTCATCTCCTCCTTTTGCTGCTCGTCCAGCGTGGCAAACTGCTTAATAAACTGTTCGTCCTTGGTGGTGCGAATTTTGATGTACGCATCGATGACCGGCTGACGGCGTACCGTCTCCACACGGGTGTACTCCTTGCCGTCGTTACCCTTGAAGGTACGCGTGATGCGCAGGATCCGACCTTGATTGTTGCTGGCCAGTGGCTGCTGAGATGGATCATCTTTGGCCTTTGCTCCCTTGGCTCCGCCCTGTCCGCCCCCATCGCCGTGTTCCTCGTCCAGCTGCCGCAGCAGCTCCTGGCGCTCTTGCTCCTCGCGCTCCAGTGATAGCTGAGTCGAGGTCTTTTTGTTGGAGAGCATGTTCTCGAGGTTCTTGCCAAGTTCCTCAAGGTCTGATTCCTCAGAGGCGGAGGACTCCGCTTCGTCGGTGGACAGCACCTCCGAGCTAGCTAACACTCGGTTTTGCAGATCAAAGATGCGCTGACACTCCTCTTTGTAGCGCTCCTGGTGCTCTGCAATGGAGAAGCGGTTGCCGCGGGAGAACTTGTCCATGCCCTCCTCTCCAGCCTTTGCCTTTTCCGTGGACAGCGTGCGGACCACATCGATGACCTCCCAACGCGACAGCTTCTTGATCTCTTCTTCCGGCACCTTAAATTTTCGCAACAGCTCTTTTGCCCGCTGAAGCGGCAAGCGTCGCAGATCGGCATCTGTTCCAGTCACCGATCGCTTCGGCTGTGACTCCTGCTCTTCCTTGGTTTGCTGTAAGGATGACACATTTTAATTTTAACTTAAAATACCATGTATAGTTGGGATCTTACCGTTGGCTTGTTCGGCACACGAACGTAGGAGAATCCTTCACCACAACCTGTGGGATCTGCCGGCCCGCTCAACTGCAATAGGCACTTGCCCCGCATGGCTTGTATATAGGCACGGGTGGTGTTCCACGGCGCAACCTTTACTTCGTCGTCGAGCTTTAGCTGTGCCTCCTCGTCGTCATCCTCTTGGGGGGCGAACAGAAACTTCTCACCGTAGCCTGCATCCTAAAAGTTAAGATATAATTCATTAACATATTTACCTTGCGGAACCCGTTTTGATTACCTTCAGTCGCTGTTCAGCCGCAATCATGCTGAAGTAGGCGCAGCATTGCTCCGGTGAGACCATCGCCCGAATCTCCTCCTCAGAAGGAAGGCGGAATTCCGGCTTTATCACCCACCAGTTGGAGTCCATGCCTGTGCGTTTAAAGTCTGCGCACTGTTTCAAACGCTTTCGAATGCTGCTTTCCGAGTGAGCGGGGAAAGCCTTTTTGATGTCGTCCATACGTATGCGTCGAGGATTGTCGCGACTCTTCCAAAACAGGCGGTAGATAAATACCTGAAAGTCAAAAACAGCTATATAGAACCATCCGATAGTTAAAATAAATCTAGCAAACCTGTAGAAAATCGCGCGTAAAGTTGTTGGCCCGCTTGGAATTCGGACCCGGCACCTCGTAGAGTGGACACTCCTGACCAACCGTGAAGGTGGCATTGACCGCCCGGATCCAGTAGCTGTTCCTGGTACGAATCACAAGGAAATCGTTGTGCGACATCTTGTGCTGATAGATGGGAGCTCGATACATGTTGTTCTCAATCGCCTGGATACACTGGCCCGGATGAAGGATGCCCAGAAAGGGGCTGGTGTGGGCAAAGGCCACCTCACCATAAACATAATCTTGCGGCCCGCTGTCCTTCTCTGCCTTGCGCTTGTAGTAGTTCTTGATCTTGGAGCACATGCCCACCTGGTTCATCAGCGGCGGATGCTCCTCGCAGAACTCGGTAAGCACGATGTCCCCGTCCTTGCCACTAAGATCCTCCGGGTTTCTCATGAAGAAAACGTCGCCCCCGCCGGAAGCAATACGCTCCACCTCGCGCTGCTTGGCCTTCTTCACGATGTGCTTCAGCAGTGGAAAGACGGGGTGGTGCGAGACTTGAGCCAGTGGGCCGTGTGAGTACTTCTTGAGGGGAGGACGGTGGAAAGAGCGCAGCTTCATAGGACCCATGTGAGTGGGTACGAAGGGAGCTCGCAGCTCCACCACTGGCGTTGAGTGCTGGATGAGATTGCCACCTCCCACCTTTAGGCGTAGCGTGGGCTCCGTTTTGGGTGTATAGTATCTGTGGGAATAATGAATGAGCGTCTGCTTTGAACAAAAAATAAGCCTTGCTTACGTATCGTTGGATATATTAAAGGGATCCCGGTCCGGACTCTTTGGTGGCGGTGGTGGAGCATCCTCTGCCAATACGTTGATCACGCCCGCTTTGCCCAGAAGGATTTTTGACTTCTTCACGTGCGGATGTGGAATCTTTATCTTCGGTGGTGGACCCGTGTTCTTATTGATCTTCGAGGGGTCAATGTCGTCCGGTATGCCCAGGATAATGTTCTCATCGTTAGGATCTAGCGTGAGTACCTTCGGCTTGGGCACCTTGGTCATCTGCTGGGCGTCCCAGATAACCTCTTCCTCCCACTTGTGGTAGATGAGCTCCTCGTTCTCTACCGGGAACAAACTATACCAGGTGTCGTCTGGAACCTCTGCTGGCTTTGCCTGAGCACTGAAATCGATACGGACGGCATTAATACCATAGAAATAGGAACACAATTATACTGTATTTACTTTTGCTGTGCTTTTTTGCTGGCGGCTCCGGATCCCTGCTTGGAGCTTCCACCGCTGTTCCCCACCGGCAGAGCCGTTTTTCCCGGCTGGCTAAAGGCACCGGCTGTTCGCGAACCGCTGGAGGGAAGCCATCCAGCTGCGTTTGTCTTGGAGTTAAGCTTCTGCATCACCTTGGCTTTGATGTCATTGCCATCCCAGACTACGTCGTCTTCCCAGTGCAGTTGGGACACCATCAAAAAGGCGTCATCCGCAATGGTTGGCTCGTTCTCTCCCTCCGAAATTATCCGCCGCTCATCCTTGGGCTGCGTCTGCACGGAAGAGCTTGCCGCCTTGGTCTTAAAGCCATAGTTAAATCCTTCACCGGAATCGGGCACATCCAGCATGTCATACCAGATCTGTGCCGGGCCATAACGCCAGTCGGCCACTTTTGGCTTCTGATCGCTGTTCTCCCCATTATCGGGCCCCTCCGGTCGCACATCCTCGCTATTAAGGTCGCCTAACAGCTTGTCCTCGTCGTCGGACATGCACTCCACCGGCGTTGGCTCAGAGGCATAGTGCAAGCTGAAACCGCGCTTTCGAGGCTCCTCAGTGTCGCTAGCAGAATCAGAGCCACCGGTATTGCTCAGCTGAATTGCAAAATCATCGATTAGATCTTGTATTTGTTCACTTTTATTTTTCTACCTTTTGATCCCGAGACTGGTTACGTTTCCGGCGGCGTTTGCGTACATGCCGCCATATCTGGGGCAGGCTCGTTGGCTTACCAGGACCAAACAGCCTGGAGAAGCGTAGCACTTTCTGGGGACGGAAGTCCGGAAAAAGCTCTCGCACATCCACATTCTGGTATTTTGAAGGAAGAATATCAGCCAAAGGTGTGTCCAACTTCCGATCCGCATCTAGATAAGGAACCATATTGGGTATACTTAAATGTAAATAATTTTGATTCGTTACTTACCCTTCGCCTCGTTGGTCTTTGCGTCTCCACTGGCATTGCTTGTGGCTTCAACTGGTTTGGCGGGCTCATCGGTGCCACTACCAGCGCCGGAGCGCATGGGTACACTTGGTGGTGGCATTAGCTCTTTGTCGTCCTTGGCTGCGAAAAGGTTAAATCAAAAATCACTCCGATTAAGATTTTGCTGTAAAGCCTTGTTAAAGGTTAAATCAAAGATTACTTCGCTTAATATATTGCTGTAATGCCTTGCTTCAGGATAAATCGAATATTACTGCGATTAGGAATTTGCTGATATGCCTTGTTTCAGACACAGACATACTTACTTAGCTTGGCCTCCACTTTGGAGGCGGGGATAGCGTCCTCCAGATCGTCGAAGGTGGACAATATCTGTGAAGTCTGCTCAGGCGGCGTGCGCGGGCAATCCTCGGACAGTTCCGTGATGTCCGAGTAGTCGATGGCATCCTCCTGAGCTCTGACCGCACCATCATCGTTTTCGTTTTTGACGCCCGCTTTCAGGGCATCAAAAGCACTCAGGCCACTGCTCTCTCCATTGTCAGATTTCTCAGCATCCTCGTCGTCGGAGAAGGGTTCGGCCTCCTTGCGGTCAATTACCTCGAGCAGCATTGAGTCCAGACCCAATCTAAAGGTGGTACGAATGTATTCCACGCCTATTAAAGGATACCACATGTACTCACTTGCCCAGGGAGCTTATGTTTTCCCGCAGCTCCGCATCGAATCCGGAGCCCGTGCCGCCGCTATCGCCGTCATCATCGTCCAGCAGTCTGCCCTCGGAGTCGATGTTGCCGAAGAGAATGCCTGTTAAATCCATGCCCATGTCGGGGCCCCCATTGCCAATGGAGCCCTCGTCGTCGCTATTGTCCGACCCCGTGTCCATTTCCAATGTTTTTCAATGTTTACGCCGCTCAAATCGGAATTTCGTAAATTTTTTAATAAAGTAAGCTTCTGTGCAGTTGTTTGCCGAAAGTTACAAAATCCTCATATAAACAGCAGGATTTACGACCTTCTGCGGCTGGTCACACTTAAAAGATTCAGCACCATTGGCGCTGCCAGACTGATAAGAAGTGGTGGGAAACTTTGATAAAAAGGTTGTTATCCGTGCTAAATGAAATCAAATTTCAAAAACAATATAACAAAGTTTTTGGCCACAAATGATTTTATTGTACATAGAAACCCTTCGATAATTAAAGTTTCTCGTAACTTAAATACTTAAACCACTTACATTCCTGGTATTTATTTTGTTCTATATGTTTGGCCACACCATAACCAATCCATTAAAGGGGGGAAACCCATATAACCATATAACACAGATTTGCCTTTATTCATGCTTAGGCTTATATTTTGGTTGCTTTTTTTTTTACTTTTTGTAATGCTCAGTTCCTTTAATTGCGGTTAAAACATGTATGTTATTGAATATTGAAGTTTCTTAGGTAAACGTTGATATATTTGGGCAAGAGGTTGATCTAGTGGCGGTGCGGGCGTCTCAGTGTCAATTTTTTCAGGCTTATAAATAGGAAGGTGGATATTTATATCTGGCGAGCACCTGCAGCCACCGAGGCAAATACCAGGGAAGTAGCGGCACACGCTTTTTCATATAATAGTACGGGCATAGCTCCATATAGCATCTATCATGCTTATCGCAATTCATACACCTGCCGCAGGAGCAAGTGAGACCCCGCTCGCACCGGCTCTCGGCTTGATATTGAAAGCAAGTCTGGTTCAGTCTCCGGTAGCAATATAAACGCTCTGGGCAGTCCTCATTGACTTCCACTGCGAAATAATTCTCTTTCCCCGGGCAATCTGCTGCGACATCGTCACCCGGGTCCTCGCTGCAGTACCTAGAAAAATAAATAATTAAAGTTTAGATTTTTTTTTTATTCGTATTTAATTAATAAGGACGACCTACCAGCCTTGGCAGCTCGCTAGGTGCACTGCACAAGCCACCATTAGCAATTGGCCAAAACCGAAATGCACTAGAGACCGCATCTCAGCCTTCTCCTGTCCATTTTTGGTCCTGTGGCGGCCTTTTATACCCACAGACCCAAATAAGATTGTAATCTATGTGAATGTCTTTGCATAGATTAATTAATCAGTCCTGTGCACTGGGGCGTGACCGACTGTGTTCTGGCCGTGAATTGCGTATGTCAATGGTGAGGTCCTGATTTCTTATGCTAGCTTACAATTAGAAAAAAAAAATAGATATATATATTTAGCAGTTATTGACTTATGGAAGCTCTTAATTATGTAATGTTTAAATGAGTTTTTGTATATTTTTTTTTTTTTTCAATATTTCTTCATTATTCATATATATCTAAGCTCTACTGTATTTCGTTGTAGAAGTTTTGCGTCCAAGACTGGCACTTGCTATAATTTAAGAGAACGTCGAGGTCAAGTGCAATTAAATCATACTAAGGAATATTAGGGGTAGGATTCATTGATTTTAAATTGATTTAAAGGCCAGGGTCATTTCAAGGACAACAACTTCACTGGACCAGAAGTACAACCATTTTTAATTTCTCGATTTTTATGACATTTGTGAACATTTCTTCTGATATGGTTTAGTTCGATCTTAAGATCCATTTTTATTGGTGCTTCTCGATTTTTATGACATTTGTGAACATTTCTTCTTAAAGTTGTTCAATTCGCCTTGAGTAATACCATATGCTTTATTATTATTCAGGTGTACTATGTCCTGTAGGATCATTGCACGGTTATAGGTCACAGAAAGAACGTGCCAGCTCTGGCTTCTGCAAGAAGATTAATATTATAATATATATTTGCAGCAGTCCCGAAACGTACCCCAAAGGCATGTGTGACTTAATCATACTGCGGTTTACTTCAGTTCCCAGCCAAGGACAAACGACCAACTGGGCATAGTTGAATTTAGTATAGTAGCCGAAGAAATCCTTTATAATATTACGAACTTCTGACTCATTCAACGAAACCTGATTCATATTAAAAGACGGTAAGCCAAGCTCCTTAAAATCGCTTTTCCAAGCTGTAAATATGAATGAATTATATGAATAAGTAAGGTTCAAAATTATATTTAACTCACGGCCAATATTTGCTGAAAGGTTAGTTTGGAGATCACTGACACTGGGCAGTTTGCTGCGAATTTGAAGGAAAAATATTACCATCAGGGTTAATATGTACCCGCGAAACTTTATTAAATCATTTTTCTGGGCCCAGCTTCGAAGGTAAATTACCATGTAGCGAGCTGGAGAAGACAAAAGTCGTTAACTATACGTATTTTTGCTAAAAAAATATTTTCATTATCCGTCTCACCAATAGGCTGCAAGTCGAAGATGTAGTTAACCAGCTTATTCTGATCAACGGTTAGTTTTCTCGAAAAGCTGATGTCGCATAAAATATTTGAGTCAATGTGGCGAACTTTGACTATGGGACACACTCGGCCGTATGTCTCTAGAAATGTCCAATTCGCGGAATTCCTTTTTATGGAATTGGCGATTTTTAGCTGATCTCGAAGCTCCTTGATAGTTCGTTTTTCGCTGTAGTTGTTACCGTCATCTTGGGTAATAGAAAAGTACATATACATATAGTATTTTTTAGGTTTTTTCTCTTTATTCGAATGTTCCACCTTCGGGAAAACCTCACAGTAACAATACTTACCAGTCTGCACATATATGTCCAGGTCGGAATCAGCATTTGCTAGTCCCATAATGCGAGACCCGAAGGTGTATATCGGTGCATTAGGAAAGTCAGTGCGCAGTGCCTGCTTGAGATCAGTTATTATCTGGTCATATCCGCGCATTTGAATAGTACGAGCCTCGTCCACTTTTTTCTTCAGGGTTTCCCAGAAGTCAATCGAATCTATGTTTATAATCATTTTTGTCATTTATATCAATATAGTTTCATAGAAGTTTTAATTATTTTGTTTGAAAAAGTGTATAAAACTCACCGAGATCCATTTTATTTGAAAAGCTTTTACTGCACGAAACTTTTGAAATGAACGTGGTTCCCCCAATTCTGCTGCTAAGCCAATGCTTTCAATATAGTGTTGCCAGATCAAAATTTTACTTTCCCCCTAAAAAATCTCAAAAGGGTACAATTTAACTCTAAAAAATCCAGTTGTCCCTCTAAATTAAAAAATGACCTGGGATGACCTGCTTCCTCCTCCCGGTCCCTCGTTTTGCCGCCGTTTCGACGCCGTTTCGCCACCGTTTCGCCGCCGGAAAAATGAATTTAATTAGTTTAATTTTTTGACTGAGTTTTCTGCTGAATAACTTTATTAGAACATTTGATTTTCTGTAAAACCATAATTTCTCTTACCGTAATTGCCTTATTTTCACTAAATTTATTTTCTCCTTAATCTGGTGTTAAATGATCCGCTCGTGGGGACGTACATATACTGGAAAAAAAAGTCTGAATACAAAACTACTTTCATATTTTCTATTATTATATTATTCTATTTAATAACCTTATCACCTTATCATCCGAGGGGTATGAAGAGAGTCTCGCACGTGGCACTGATAAGGTGTTTCCGATTAGGCACAGATTACTCGAAGCGCGATGGGTAAGGAGAATTGTCGGACCTCAGTATTTTTGCACCACCATCGCGATCGGATGAACAGCAGCGAAAAATGACAGGAGAAACAGTGATTTTAGCCTACTCTGGTGGCTTGGACACCAGCTGCATCCTCAAGTGGCTGCTGGACCAGCAATACGAGGTAATCTGCGTTCTAGCTGATGTTGGCCAGAAGGAGGACTTTGTCGCCGCCGAAAAGAAGGCTCTCAAGATTGGTGCCAAGAAGGTGAGCTAGATGAGTTCCTCAATTCACACATCCTAGCGTTGACTCTGTACCTCCCGGTCCGCCAGGTGATTGTGGCTGATGTAAAGCAGTCGTTCGTGGAGGACTACATCTGGCCGGCCATTCAGATGGGCCTTATCTACGAGGAGCGTTACCTGCTGGGCACCTCGCTGGCCCGTCCGTGCATCAGCGTGGCGTTGATGGAAGCGGCCAGCCAGTGCGGAGCCAAATACTTGGCCCACGGAGCCACCGGGAAAGGCAACGACCAGGTGCGATTCGAGCTGTGTGCTTACGCCCTCAAGCCGGATCTTCAGGTGGGTCAGAACAGCCGATAAGACAAGCAATTGCAAGATTATGTTCCCTTATCGCGACGCAAGTCCAGCTAATCAGGCATACTTCCCCCATTTGTTTGTTTCAAACTCAAACCACTTATTAGTTAGTATATATCAATATCACCAATACTGTCATGAAATATATTTGCATTTGCATAAATAGTATTAATTAAGTAATACATAGTTATATTTATAAAGATTGACAAATATTTATTTAATGTTGTACTTCGCCCCTTTCAGATCATCGCACCCTGGCGGGATGTGGAGTTCTGCCGGCGGTTCCAGGGCCGCCAAGATCTCATCGCCTACGCCAAGGAGCACGGAATCGAGGTGAGCGCCAAGCCGGCCACGCCCTGGAGCACTGACGCCAACATTATGCACATCAGCTTCGAGTCTGGCATCCTTGAGGATCCCAATACTGTGGCTCCGGGTAATCTCTACGAGATGACCGTTGATCCCCTGACAAAGGCGCCCCGAGACCCCGTTCGTGTGGTCATTGGATTTGATCGCGGACTGCCCACCAGTGTGGAGGATTTGGTCAGCAGTCGTGTCTTCACCAAACCACTGGAGATGCTGCAATTCCTGAACGAGCTGGGCGGATCGTACGGAATCGGGCGGATTGACATCGTTGAGAATCGGTACGTGGGACTGAAGTCCCGCGGGGTGTATGAGACGCCCGGAGGCACTATCCTGTACGCAGCCCACCAGGACCTCGAGGTGTTTGCCCTGGACCGCGAGGTACTTCGCACCAAGCAGGTCTTGCGGGATCGCATGGCCGACTACGTGTACAACGGCTTCTGGTTTAGTCCAGAGGCTATCTATGCCCGCCGCTGCATTGAGCTCGCCCAACATCGGGTCTCCGGTCTGGTGACTATGGAACTGGCTCCTGGCTTCTGCCGAGCCATTGCCCGCAAGGCGTTGAAGGATGGCGGAGCGCTTTATAACGAACAGCTAGTGTCCATGGACGTCCACGGCGGCTATGTGCCCCAAGATGCTGGAGGATTCATTGCCATCAACGCGGTCCGGATAAGGGAGCATGTTCGGGCATTCGGACCCTACGAAGTGCCCAAGCGGGTCTAATTAGAGATTAATAAATGCAATTTAAAAAATGTATAAAAATTCAGAGCGGTATATAGGTAATACAGATTTTATTTTATTGTTGGCAAAAAGTGACATAATTAATTACATTATTATATGCAATAAATAGATGTTTTTTCACACACTTAAAATTTTGAAATAAAAATACTTTTAGCAATCGCGCTTTAATTTAAAACAAACCTATCCAGTAGCTGATTGTCAGGATGGTAAGCATGACCCGAGGAGCTTGATAAGCTTGATGGATTGCACAGTTTCTTCTTCTTCTTTTCTTCTTCTTCTTTCTCCCTTTTTGTTTTCCTCTTCCTCTTCCTTTTTGTTTTTTTCCTTTTTTGCTGCAAGTAGAAAATTTAACTTTGTGCTGATCAGTGTAATAATGCGTAACAAACCGTCTTGAATCCATCTCATTGTGTTCCATAACGGAAGGCACATTGTCCTTGTACTGACCGAGCGCATTACCTCCCGGGACAAATCTCACCACCATGACAGCTTCTGTGGAACTACATAGGTAAATATTAATGTTTGAAAAAACACAAGTTTCAAATTATAAATTAATGCAAAAAATTGAACAATTCCATTTGATAAAAAAAAATACTTCAACTTTGATTACTTACTTCAACATGGCCTCTCCATAACCCATGAATTTCGAGGACCGCCAAATCATTGCTGTAAACTCCTCAGCCTGTGCATCCATCATGTCATACTGGGCTCCATCGTACCATTTCTCGACACACAAGCGCAGATCATCCGCTTCATTGCCAAATGTGCAGGTGTTTTCGGTGTATGCGTTGTCTATTGGGTTCCAATGGGTAGCATTGCCCAATATAGCTATATCCTGCATGGTCAAAAGTCACACAGTGATCAGGTTAGTTCAGCTAAAATTTAACATAAACTCGTACCTCTGCATGTTTTGTGCAATTTAAGCTTAGATCGTCGCTCAAGATCAGAGGAGGGCATCCATGGAGTCTCCTCTTTGAATTGATGTAATTCAGCACCGTGTTGGCATTCGTATTATTTGCATGAATGCCATCCAACTGAAAAGAAAGCAAGGCTCGTAATCCCAAGGAGATACCTTTTCGCAGAATACCTGGACAGCAGCAAAGAACACAAAGATCCAGATTTTTAAAGAATTCATATGAAATTATTTAACTAACATTTCTGAGAACTTCAGAGGAGAACTTCAAATAAATAACAATGTGGTTGAAGTAACGTGCTTACTACTACTACGCACACTTTGAATTGATAATTTTTTTATTAATATACAAGGAATAGGGAATTCGCAATTTCTTACTATAATCAGAAAAGATTTCCCTTCTTAATTCATAAGCTGTACTGCCACAGAAAAATATTTTACCAAACATTCTGAATGTTAGTGAGATATGCCATTTTTACTGCAATCGATTGAAGTGTTTGCCCAATAAGTGTGAAGCTCGCATTAAGCAGATCTTGCGGGATCGCATGGCCAACTACGTGTACAACTGCTTCTGCTTCAGTCCGGAGGTTGCCTCAGC
>VNJV01004822.1:0-13802 GCA_008042635.1 Drosophila nikananu | reverse complement strand
CGACATATATAGCAGTGAGAGCATATAGGAGCATAACTGCAAAGTTTCATCCAGATAGCTTTAAAACTGAGGGACTAGTTTGCGTAGAAACGGACAGACGGACAGACGGACAGACGGACATGGCTAGATCGACTCGGCTGATCATGCTGATCAAGAATATATATACTTTATAGGGTCGGAGATGTCTCCTTCACTGCGTTGCAAACTTCTGACTAAAATTATAATACCCTGCCAGGGTATAATAATACAGGAAAGCAAGTCCTGGAAAAAAGTAAAGTTGACTTAAAAAATAAATCCAATACAAAAATAAGTAAAATATATTAATAATGAATTAGAAACAAGACCATTGCCTAGCGCACCAGCATAGTTTATTCAACCAGAGAGTAAGAAGCCAGGTCATTAAAGTAAAAGAAACGAATGAAAAGGACCCCAGAGGTCAGCAAACGGTAACTGATGAGGAGCCTGCGTGTGTGTCCCGTGTGTCCTGTGAGTCCTGCAAGGGAAATGCGAGCCGATTGGGACAGCAAAGTGAAAATCTACTGCTTAAAAATTGATTGTGAGGAACTCATTACCGATAGAGATGGGAGGGAGGTTCGGTTGGGGGATGGAGATGGGGCCTTGGACGAAGCTGCCCATAGCTTCGATGGCAAAAAAGGAACACACAAAAAAATGAAACACAGCTCCTGCTCTCCGTTACGTTCCATTCAAGGATCCTGAGGGCGATGTGTTAATTTTCTTTGCTGGCACGTCCCTGTCATTGCCACTATCCCATGTGCATTTCGATCAAAACCCTGCCTATTACCCACTCTCCCCCAATGGTCCGCACTGCACGCCCCACTTCTGGTTTTCCTTCGCATTTTCCGGCCCCACCCACCCCTTGCCCCCGCTCATTTGTATGCCTGAATGCGTCTCCCTTGCCCCACCCCACCCCTGACGCTTCCTTGTTTGCTTTCCATTTGCCGCCGCCATGCCCCCGCCGGCCCTTTATCCCCTCTTTCCCCTCGACGGCCTTCGTTGGCAGTCTCAAGCAAAAGTCAACGACGCATTGGTTTTGAATGCAAATGTCCAGACGAGGACGGAGGCGGAAGGCAAGATGAGAAGCAATTTGCATGGCTTCCCTTATTCTTTTCAGCCATACACCGAGAGAAAAGGCTGATGGCATTGAGCTGAAAAGTGAATAAATTGGGTATGAGAATGTCCTTAAATCTGGCTTAGAGAAAAGGCCTTGAAATAGATAGAGCTGGAAATAAATCGATTTGTAGAGAATCGATATTTCCTAGGAAATTTTATAAATAAATGGATAAAAATCGATTAAAGTCGATTAGAATCGATTAAAGTCCATAAGAGTCCTTTAAAGTCGTTAAAAGTCGATTGAAGTCATTGAAAGTTGATTAAAATCGATTATAACCAATTAAGGTCGATTAAAATCGATTAAAGTCGATTAAATGGAAAATAATTATGTTTTTGGCTTAAAATAATGAAAATTATATATTTATTTCTTCAAAGATATGAATCTATATTGTGCTTTACATTTAAAGTATGGATATTTGTATTTATATTAACCCGAAATACAACACTTAATATAAATAATATATATTTTTCCCATTATCTGATACATCCGATACAAATTTTCATATTTTTAAACAATATAATAATAAAATATGTAAAACTTTCTAAAAAGTCTTGGATCTTTCTTAATTTTAAAAATGTTTATTCATATATTGCATAATAAAAGAATAAAGAATCTCTTTTATTTGCCGCTCATAAATAACCCTGCTCTTTGCTATACTAATTCTTTAGTTATTCTCACAGTGCACTGTGTACTTATTGTTGTTTGTGTTGGGTCTGTGGCAGTGGCGATAAGAGTAAGCCCAGGATTCGCAGTCGCAGCTCCGGGAAAAGCCAAGGAAAAAGCAGCCAAAGGAGAGGCAAGGCCAAAGGAGACACCTTTCGGCGCCTATCGTCTTTCAATTAGTTTAATTAAATTGCAATTTTCTTATCTCGCCATGCAGCCTGGTCAGAGAGAGGCGCCCTGGTCAACTAAGCCCTGTTTATCTTTACGTCCCCCTTGTTTTTCCTGGCATTTTCCTCAGTCAGCCTTCCTACTTATTATTTCCCTGCTGCCTCAGCTGTTCTGTTGCGTTAATTCCTGCTGCATTTTGAAACGGCATCAAAGTTCCCCACTGTTTGGGAGCCTACTGTTCCTACAGTGGGATTTGCCTAAGAGCAATGCCTTAATTACAGCGACTTTAATTAAAATTGTTTAATTAAAATTGCTGCTTAGTTTGTATACGCCATAAACAGAACCTAGTCTATAAATGATTAAAATTTACTATTGAATTTGATTTTTAACATTTTGTTTAATTTTTAAAAATGAAAGTATCAATTTTAGAATCCCTCTTAATTGAGTGCGTTCTATTTTTTGTCTAAAAAGACCTTAGAAAATGTACTTAGTCCCTGGGCCTTGGCATTTTCTCTACTTCCACTTGGACTTACACCTGCTCTGGCCGCTTTTCACCGATTTTCCTTGATTTTCCCCGACTTCTCCGTGCCTATTTTTGCCTCTTAGGTGTACCACGTGCCGCTGGGCTGCTCATTTGGACAGACGCCAAAGTTATTTTACAAGCCCCCCAAAGCGAAGGATATACATACGTATTCCTGGTTGCAGAGCCGGAAAAAAAAGCAAAAGGGGAAAAACTGTCTAAAGTGCGACCAAATGACCTTTTTAATTCGTGGCCATGCACCTTTTTGCCCATCTCTATTTCTACGCTCCTTTGCGGGGCGTCGCATTTCCTCGCCTGGCATTTCCCGGGGTCTTGGGTGTGAAATGAAATTTGCTGCTTTTGGCGCAGAAAGAAAGTTGCCGGGATTTTTTAAGCGTGTCGCATGTTTTTCCCCTTCTCAAATTTCATTTCCTTTTATTTTGTTCACATTTCTGGTGTGTGAGTTGGTTGCAAAACTGAGTTAATGCTCATCCTTCGTCCACCGAAAGCAGTGGTTACTTACGTATGTCTTCTTTTTAATAATTTTAAAAGGCAGTTTCTTTAATTTACACATTTATTTATTTCGCCTACAGTTTAAGCAATTTATTTAGGACATTAATTTGAACCAAAAGCAAACCTGTCAAACGATCCTAGAATTCTTGATCAGATCTGCCTACAAAAGCAGAATTATATTACATAATCGTTTGCATATTTTTATAATTTCACTATTCTTTTAACAAATTTTTAAAAATTTAATTTCCGGCATTTAAATCAGAGTGCAAAAAAATTACGTATACGCATTTAAATCACAGTGCAAAAAATTACGTATACGCACTGGTGTAATTTGTATTTAAATATCTACCCATTTTAGAAAACACTAATTCTCTGCCAAAAATAATAAGTTTTAAGAAGTTTAACAACCCGATTTTGGCTGTCTTATTGCTTAGTTTTTATACATTTTCTAGGTATAATAATTTAAGTCAGAAGCGTGCAACGCAGTGAAGGAGTCATTTCCGACCATATAAATCATATATATTCTTGATCAGCATCAACAGCCGCGTCGACCTAGCCGTGCCTGGTAGGGAAAAAATTTTTTAATTTTTTTTCGAAATTTTTAAGGGGTTATATCGTTAATATGTAAAAAAAAATTACAAAAAAAATAATTTCAAAATAAATTGAAATTCAGTATGCAGTTTTATTAGCCTTGTAAAAACTAACTTAGAACAGTTTTCCGAAGTCAAATTAATGCATTTTAAGCTTAGTTAATATGTTATTAAGCTTTAATTTTCCCAAAAATTATTGTATAAAACGATGGATAAACATTTAAATTTTAATACTCCTTTCGGGGTGTTATAATTTCAGTCAGAAGCACAGAAAACAGTGAAGGAGTCATTTCCGACCCTATAAATCATATATATTCGTGATCAGCATCAACAGCCACGTCGATTTAGCCGTGTCTGGTAAAGTAAAAAAATTTAAAATTTTTTTCGAAATTTTTAATGGGTGATATCAAAATTAAAAAAAAAAAAATTACAAAAAAATGTATTTTAAAATAAATTGGAACTTAGTTTGCACTTTTAATAGCCCTATAAAAACTAACTCAGGGCAGTTTTCCGAATTCAAATTATTGTATTTTTAGCTTTAGTTATCATATTTTTAAGCTTTAATTTTCCCAAAAATTATAGAAACGGAATTGAATTAAATTATAATGATCCAATTGTAAACTGCAAGGATATACAAAGCTTCCTGTCTGGTTTAAATAGGGAACCTCAAAAGCATCCCTTTTTTAGTAGTAATATATTAAAATGCCTATTAAATGTTTTAATTTCTTGTTTCTTATTAATTTAAACAAATAAAAAAGCAATTTAAGTTCTTAAAAATGTAACAAGCATTGGACTTAAAGGCACAAAAAAAAAAAACAGCACCCATAATGCGATGTTGCAAAATTCTTGGCAAATTTTGGCGCTCACCGTGTCTGCAAATGAAGTCTGTGCGGGCATGTTTGCGGGTGTGTGTTTGTGTTAAAATCAGCTTAAGCATTAGTGCTGGTCCAGCATCCTGCCCCCCCAACTGTGGGAGCCCCCTTTTGTGGTGTTGCGGGGGAGGGGAAGGGCAAGGAAAAGGGGACTAAGGTCAAATCCATTTGACTCTCTGAGCAAATTGCAGCGCCATACTTCAGCAGGCGACACCGTTCCGTTACACCTCACCGACCATGGCACACGGAGATGAGCCCAACACTATTGATATATTGTCAAAATTTAACTTTATAATATTAAATAAAAATCACGAACTATGAAATTATTTATTCACTATTAACCCTCAATATAAGAAAATTTATATTTAACTATTTTCGATATACATTTGAAGATCTTCAAATGAAAAGAATTTACAATCGATAACAACCGACAACCCTGTATCACTTTTTATTGTTTTTATTTTCATTTGTTGATTTGTAGATTAAAATGGATATATTGATTTTTTAAAGATTCGTATTTATTATTATTATTATTTGATTATTATTTTTTTATGACAATAATTCATTAAATTGAGCAACAAATTCACAAATAAAATATCGATAAATATGTATAAAAGTAAAAATTAAATATCGATCACTCATATATCAATATTAGTATCACACATTTAGAATATTTGTGTCATCTCCATCTAACACACACACACACACACCTCCCACACACACACACACGCAAATTAGTGCAAAGGAAACGGTGAAGAAGCAGCAGCAGCAGCGGGACGAAGAAGGACGAAGGTTGTGGAAAACTGCCAACGCTGCATTTAACAATTTTAATGGATTTTTTCCCGCTGCCTCGGAAATTGAATCTTTAAACTTGACCCGCAGCTGAAGATTTAACACACACCCTCCCCCCACACACATACACATAATTATGGCGCCCATAATGGCTGAGTGGGCGTGGCAAGAGCCCTTTAAAAAAATATATAGTGTATATATACATAGGTATTTCGGTGAATTCCAGGTGGAAAATGGTTCAACTGACAGCAGCTGCAGGAATTTCTGAATGCCGGAAAATGTGTAAGAAAAGTGAAGTAAAGAAAAGCTTCACAACCGTATATCTGACTTATCTGCAGTGCGGAAAATGGCAAAAGAAAAGCGAGAATTAAGGATACTGAAATGCATATAATAGTATTTTTGAAATGAGTACAAGTGCAATATTCATGCAGGAATAACCATCAGTCTTTTCATGAGGATTTCCTTAATGAATATCAAATGGATTTAAAGAATATTTAAAGTTTAATATTTAAGGATTGGTATTTAAGGTTTATTAGTTAAGGTTTTTGTAGTTAAGGTTTGATAATTAAGGTTTTTTTTATTTATGGAACTCAATTTCCTCTCACGAGCTGTTTGTAGACTAGGCCTAGACTTTTCCTCAGTGCATCTATCTCTTTTATTGTCAACGACAAATGAAAATTCCACCTTGATGTTTTTCCCCCCAAACATTGGCCCCGAATTTTCCTCACGTTCGTCTGCCTTTCCACCACGGCTCCCCTTCGGCTGTAAATGCATGTTGTTTTTGGGGTAGGCGCTCTAATAAACAAATAAGTGGGCGTGGCAGGCGCTCAATTAAGGCTATTAACGGTACTACGACACTGGGCGGGAAAACTCTCTGTATGTGTGTGTGTGTGTGTGGAGTCTAGGGGGTGTAGGGGGAAAGCAAAACATTGGCAGCCATTTGGTTTTATGACTCTCTCTATAAAAATTCCTTAGTTGAAATTTATTTGCACCATTAGATGGCGCATTAAGGCGTTTCCCAGGCACCGCCCATCTCCATCGCCATGATGATTATGCGCTGCTCTTATGTTTTTATTGGCGGCCTCCGGAGGCATTCTATTATATATATTTTTTTTTTTCTCCTGTCCCACCCCGTTTAGGGAAATTCAATAAGTCGGCTAAACTGGAAGTTTGAGCCAATTTTGTTTTATTTACGAGCGATACAAGCGAATAAATTAGGCAAAAAATTGGGCAGAGGGACAAAGACAGCCGATGGGAACCCAATAAGTGTGTATATATATATATATAAATATATTTATCCAAGGAGTGGGACCTACACGGGGCTTAACCCATTTAAAGGCTGAGCATTCGTCAAATTGGCCATAAAAACGCTTAAGAACCGAGTGAAGGAGGGTAGGGAATAAACGGATATTAAGCTTTTCCTAGAGGGCATTCCTGTGTATTAAGAAAATTTCAAGAGAAATCACCTTGCTTTGATTTGGGCATTAAAAATATTTCGACAAAGAAAAAAAAAACATCTAACCCAAAAAAGGATTAAGGATTAAAAACAGTTAAGCCGTGGGGCAAATTACTAAGTAAATATTCCCCTAATGGATGTGTCCTGTGCCAAAAGGACTCACACACAAGCAAACCCACTCGCACACACACACACACGCACACACACACACTCACGCTCTGCGGTTTCCATTAGGATTCGCAGGATCTGGTCCAGGATCTGGAGTTGAAGTCGGAAGACAAAAACATTCTTGCATTTGGCCCCGCTCGGTGCTCAACTGCAATGCAACTCGCTGCTTGCTACCCTGGAATTTAAGGGTATATTCTTTATAAAACACTGGAATTTAGGGAGATATATTCTCTATATACTAGAATTTAGGAAAGTATATTCTCTATTATTATATAGAAGAATAGAAGGGTGTTTTTCCGCTGGAATTTAAGGCTTTATGCACTGTATAACACTGTAAAAATCGTATTAATAGGGCTTTGACACTACATCATTTCTTGTACTAATTTTATATATTTTTCTTAAGATATTTATGATTACAAAGCTAAAAGCTTCTTTTTTATATGTTTTTATTATTGCTATATAAAAAAAAATTCATAAAAAGTGAGATTAATATGGTAGTGTCATAAAACCATTAAAATATTACATAAAAAGATTTAAAAATGAATTCAAAATATCAAATTTTAGGTAAAGGATCATTTCTATTCGGAAAACTCTCGCCTGGCTTTTCCGTTTGTTTTTGTTTTTGCGCGACAACAAACACACGCACACAGTCACACACACACACACACATGGAAAATGCTGAATGGGCTGGTTGTCGTAGGGCGGAGGGGGAGGGGGAGGGACGTCTGGAATGTCTGCTTGTTCCTGCCACAAAAAAACACTCAAAGGCTGAAAAGCTTTTCGCTCACAAGTGGCAACCGGAAGTGTTGTGCGGCTCAAGAGCCTACTCAGCACGCACACCCCACACACACCCCACACACACACAACTCACACACACCACACACACACACACACACACGCACTGAGTAAAAGAAGCAGCAGGGCAAAGGATCAGAGGTCCTGGACACGGTAGACATGTTGAAAGGTGGAAATTGAGGCAATTTACTTTTTACAAAACAAGGCCCCATGCGACTTTCTCAAATTACTTGCTAAAAATATCAAGGAAATTGATTTGCTACAAACTTTTTTAACCATTCGAAATATTTCAAATAATTACCGATCAAAGGCAAAGATCACAACAAAGTTTTTGTATGCTAATTTAATTTATTAAGCCAAATTCCCTTCGATCCCTGGAAACGGATTTCTCTTAATTAAGCCAAGCAAACCGTCAACGGCTAACAAAAAGTTGCTACCAAGTCCGGGAAAAAAAGGAAGAAATTTATGAAAATTACTTGGACAAAGTCGTCGCACAAATAAATAAAACGGCCCAAAATGAGGAGAGCCTAGGAACAGGAGTAAAAGCAAAAGCAAAAGCAGAAGCAGAAGCCGCCTGGCAGAAGCAAACTAATCACAATAATCACGCTGAAATAAAATTAATAAAAATGCGTGGCCCGTTGGCACGGCAAGGAGCATTTAAGAACATAAATAAAAATTAGCAAAACCAACAAGGAGGCAACGAAAGGCAAACAACAAGGACTCCGACTCGGACTGGCGCCTCCTCTCCCTTCTCCTTCTCCCGGCATCCTGATAATAAATGCCACAAATATAAAGAAATTACATAAGGAAGGAAGGCGGGCGACCGGAAAAGTTAAAGCAGCCAGCGAATAAACGAAGAACTAATAAAAGCCTTTGACCCCCACGTCCTGCGTGAAAGGAAAATTTCTGGCCCTGGATTTCTTAGGGCGAAAAAAAAGCTAAATATATACATACCTATAGGTATATATATATATATATCGTATAGGTATATAACGTACAGGTAAAGGCACCCGTCACAGGCCAACTAATGACTTGCCCAAATTGAAGTCAGCGAAACTTCCGATTTTACAAATAATTCAATTTCACAAGGAACCTGCACAAAATGTCATAAATTAGAGAAAAATTATAAATTAAATTATAATTTAAATTAAATGTTATTAATTTGTTGATTTTTATGAACAATTATTATGAAACTATACAAAAATATGGAAATGAAGCTTTACTTCTACCCTAAACCCAAAAATAAAACGATTTTCAGTAAATCGAATTGTTCTTAAAAGTTTTTATAAATAAATCGATGACATATATTAAAATCGATTAATATTTTAAATTCTATCTATACAAAAAGTGTATGTTTTTGGTTTGAAATATTTAAAACTAGTTAGATAAATAATAATATATAATTCAATAAAATCAATCAAAAATGCAAAACTTTTCAAGAAGTTTTGGAACTTTATCGCTTAAATCGATTCAAAAAATGTCTATCGATTTTATTTCCAACTCTATTCGTAAGTAAAATTATCTAGTTAAAAACGGCATAAATTAGTGCACATTTTTAATGTTCAAGCAAATTCAAAACAATAAATATGGAAATAAAGCTTAAACTTTTTAGAACAAAAATCTGTTAAAAAAAAAAAAAACAAGCATAAATTAGTGAAAATATATTTAATGTTCAAGAACTTGATTTATATTGCTGCTCATTTCCTCCTCCCCACTGCTCTTACTCCTCTTCCCCCGCCATTGAACTTTCGACATAAATTGCCTTTAATTTATGCCCACAACATTTTCGATTTTGCCCGCCAGCCCATAATAATAATACTAATAATAATAATAATAACAAAAACAATACCCGCTACGAGAATAACAATTGCCGAAATTTAAATAATAAGCAGTGCATGTACCTTGCATGCACAGTACATACTATAGATCAGCAAATATATATACTGGATATATACCAAAACAATTGGCATAAATTTCAAAATTAAGGCAGCTAACCCAGTAGCGACAAAATTTACGCATTAATTAATTGCAGACGGTAAGAGGAGGTGACTAGGGGGAGAGAGGGGAAAGCTCATGTTTTTCCAACGCAACTCGATGCCAATTTCCCAGCCAATTAGAAGAAGGAATGCACGGAGAAATTTAATTAACATTTTCAAATGTTTTTGCATATGCCCCGGACATGCTCGGCAGTAAAAACTTTTAGCCTCTCCCCCCCCCCACTGTTGGCCACCATTTCGAGTAATTTGTCCGGAACTGTCGTTGGGGGCCTTAACCCCTACTCGGGGGCCCTGATTACTTTGACTCCACCTTTGTCTCGTGGCACAGAATAGTTTTTATGACACATCAACTGTTCCCATCTCTGCAACGGGTTACACTCGAAAAGGTACAGTCATGTTCAGGTTAAAAGTGATACAAATAAAGTAAAGGAAGAATGTAAATATTTTTCAAGATTTTAATATATTTTTTATTTACATTTTTACTTAGCAAATTTCTCAAATAAATTTCTTTTCCTATCAAATATAAATTTAAATGTTATTTTTCTATCACAACTAATAATTTTTTGACCTCAATTGACCATATATATACATATATATGTGCACGTTGAAACGTGCTTAGAACCCCAAAACCCTACCTCTGTGTTTTCGTGTGGCCAGAGTAAAAAGTTCAAATGCAAAAATGAAAATTAAATACAAAATGCTAAGTACTTTCATCACTGCGGGTGCGGGTGCGGGTGTGGGTGCTGGTGCAGGTGCACAACGGCCACACCTGACTTTCGGCAAATGAAATTCCCCCCAATTTGCTAAAAACATTTCACCAACTTGATGCTCAAGTGGCAGAGCAAAAATATATGCATATAATTACATATATAAAAAGGTGCTCTCGAACTTTCTGGACCAGCTGTGTGCGTGTGTGTTTCTAATCTAATGGCATTTAGAGTAAGCATTAGATATAATGCAGTCCAGAGTGTAATTAAGTTAAATTCTTTGGCTAAATAAGTGTGGCCAGATTGATTTGTGATTATTAATAATTTTATAACCTTTCTTATATATCATACATTTTTAAGTGTTATTTTTAATAAGCTTATTTGTTAACCTAATGACAACCAACACGGACAAGCTATCCACATTGAAATGCCTAATGATCATTTTTATAGAAATCGATATATATCAATATATACTTAAATATGGTAGTACCAGAAATCGATAAATATCGATATGGGTTCCTCTAGATTTGGCAAACTCATGGTCAGCCGGCTAATTGCTTCAGGCTCTAACCTTTCAACTTTGACCGAATACAGCATGCCCCCATTTTATTGGCCCCGACCACTCCCCACTCCAACGAGGTAGTGGAAGGAAGGCCTGGGGGGGGGGGCGTGGTCTGGGCCACTGTCATTGCCAAAATCGAGTGAGGCCCAATTGCAGGTCCATTGCAAGAAACCGAAAGTTGACAATGCCCCCCGAATAAGTGGGCGTGGCAGGGACGCTTTATGATTGCCCCGCGCCCCAGATAGAGAGGGATATGTGTGGGGAGAACCTCAGAGAAAGAAATAAAAAAGAAATAAAGTAAGAAAGCAAGAATTGAGGTGAGAGCGATTGGGGGAGATGTGGTATTTGCTTGGCCCTGGACGCAGATAAAATTAAATTTACACAAAATGGGAAAAATGGAGGAAAAATGTAACTTTCTTGCACCTCCTGGCAAACTTTCTTTGTTTGTCTTCGCGACTTTTCCCGCATGTGTCTGTGTGCGAGACGTTTTATGTGTTTGTTTACTCGGTTATTGGCTCTGCCCGTCGACCTAACCCAGCCCCTTTCTTGATTTCTTTTTCGCCCCAGAAAAAAAAGAAATTTTGATCGGGTTTGGGGTCGAATTTTAGACATATTTTATGGATTTTCCAGGCTAGATTTAAATTTCCCTCAAGATTTGGGGTAAATGAAGTATTAAATATTAATAATACTTTAAGTGATTTTAAATAAATAAATAAAACGTATATATTTAAAATAATTTATGTGAATTAATTTTTCTAACTGCTTTTTGGCTAGATGTTTTTCAGCTTCTATTTTCTATTAAATAAAGTAATTTTAAAATATTTAAAAATATTTTTAGTATGACTAAATGCTTTGCTTAATAGTTATATATTCATATTAATAATAATTAATATATATTTCAAGTTATAATTATTAATATTTATTTTCTAAACCGCGTTCTTAAAATCATTGTTTCAGCTTATGAACTTACTTCTTTATCTTAATAAAAATATAAGTAGTTTTTTTTACCAAATAAATTAATAATGTTTATACATTTTAAAATACAAACATGAATCAATTTTGTAAACTGCATTTAAGCTGGACATTTTCTAGTTTCTTTTCCATATTTATTTAAATATTTTGTTCAGCTTATCAAAATATATATTCATAGAGTTTTTTCTCCCTCTTTGCCCCTACTCCATTGGCATTAGAGAATTGTTAGCTATTCCGACAAATTTCCAAATATCCCTGAAGTTACCCCATAGAAATCCACAGCCCAGGGCCCCCGCCGCTCTATCGTGGCGAATATTCATGTTTATTATATTTTTCCGTTTCTCCCATCATCTGGCTGTTATTCCGTCTTATACAGTCCACCCTGTCCCCTTGTTCTGGTTTGTCATTTGGGCTTTTATTATTATTACCGACCAAACGGGACCCCCAGCCCCCGAATTCCCGGTTCCCGGAATGGCAGGCAACAAAAGCTCGTATAATGGAATTTATTTTACGGCCAACAGGTAAGAAATTCTCGCTTGTTGTCCCTTTAGCGTCCTGCTAATTTTACTCTGCTTTTACTATTTCCCCGAAAAAAGCTGCTTCCCCGGGAAAACTGAGACACAACGCTGTCCATATGTTCCAGGGCAATATTTTTTAATGCCCCGCCTGGAGGCGTAAAGCAAAAGCAAGAAAAAACAAGGGGACACCCGAAGACAATTAAAATTTATTCAACGTTCTTCGAGAGAATGTCCTAAAAAAAAAAAAAACAGAGTGGAAATTGTGGGAAATATAAAAACATAAATATGTAATAAGCAACATTCTGATGAAAGATGGCGGAGGTGGAGGACAGCTGACGGCATTATGCGACTTACATTAGCGTGTTAATGCAATTAAAAAGTCGGCTCAAGGCGCCAGGATAACCAAAAAAAAATAATAATAATAGGGGACCAGAACAATGAATCTTCGGAGCAAGGCAACACACAAAAAAAAATAGATAACAAAAAAAATTAAATTAAAAACGCTTTTCCCCAAAGGAGACAATGCGGGGGAGGCTTTTCTCCGCCTGAAGATGAACCAAACTTAAAGATTGTGGAATGCATAATGAAGGCCTTATAATGGTTTTCATTTATTATCCAGGTTTTAACCATGGTTATACATGAAATATGTATTTTAAAAAGCAAACAGCGATCTTATTTTAATTTAATATTATTTTAATTTAATTTACTTTCAATTTCATATAATTTTAATTTCATTTTAATGTATTTTAATGTATAATTAATAGGTACTTTTTCTTTATCTTGCTTTTATTTTAAAAGGCTTTCTTTGTTTTTTAATATTATATTTATATAATTTTAATTTAATTTCATTTCATTTTAATTTATTTTAATTAATGCTTTTTGTTTATTTGTCTTTTATTCATCAAGTTTTCTGTGTTTTTAGTCTTGCATATTATTTAAATTGAATAAATTTGTGCAGTAATTAGAAATTTAGTTTGTTAGAAATTTTTGTTCAATATATATATTAAATTTTTTAATTTTAAACAAATTGAAGTATTTTTTTTTTAATATAATATAAACATTATCTATAGTTTTAATCGATTCAAATTTATGTTTGTTTAATTTAACGTTTAATAACTACAAGATTTTGATAATTTTATATATTTTCTGTATATATATATATTTCTTTTTGTAGGAATGTTAGTGTTAATTATATATATATATGTATATACATAAATGTATAACTTTTTATACCATGTACCGTAGGTACAAAGGTATATTAATTTCGTGCAAATGTATGTAACAGGCATTAAAATTGCCTCCTGTTTTTGTCTAGATTTATTGGTTACATTTCTTCTACCTTAACTTATATTTAGTTTTTTGTTTTAAATATCTATG
>VNJV01004821.1:0-69316 GCA_008042635.1 Drosophila nikananu | reverse complement strand
ATTTTATGAAAATATGTGGAAAATTGGATTAGTTAGATTTTTTCCTAAAAATTTTCTGATCGGTCCTATGACAGCTATATGATATAGTTGTCCGATTTTGATCAAATTAAAACCGAAATTCAAGAATAATACAAAATGGCCATATCTCAAATTTTATTCAAATATTGTAAAAATTGGCTAAGTTATAATTTTTTTCATTAAAATTTACCGATCTTTTCTATATAACTATATGATATAGTCGGCCGATCCGGCTCGTTCCGACATATATAGCAGTGAGAGCATATAGGAGCATAACTGCAAAGTTTCATCCAGATAGCTTTAAAACTGAGGGACTAGTTTGCGTAGAAACGGACAGACGGACAGACGGACATGGCTAGATCGACTCGGCTGATCATGCTGATCAAGAATATATATACTTTATAGGGTCGGAGATGTCTCCTTCACTGCGTTGCAAACTTCTGACTAAAATTATAATACCCTGCCAGGGTATAAAAAGGGTTAATGCCTGGTCCCTCAAAATGTGCTGATAATAACGACTTAAACAGTCTTTATTGTGTTTAAAATACGTGCTTTTAGCTTTCCTTTTTTACCTTTTTGAATAAACTTTGTTAGCGATATTTCAGGTATGCTTTTCTAACTTTGTTGGCTTCTTTTATTATTCCAACTTTTCGCTAAAAGGTTATACGATATATAAACTTACTTTCTACACCTAGAACCTTCTCTTTCCTGAAAATAATTACACAAACTTTGCTTAAACAAATCCAACTTAAATTCCGAGTGCCCTTAAAAGTTAAAAAGCAAACTTGTGCCCAGACGAGTTTTTATAAATCCGCCTCCATCGCAATTAAGTTGACAGCTACCGGGACAACAATTCAACATCAACAACGAAATCAAAATCAAGTGCAGTGTCGTTGCTATAAACAAAAACACCAAACTGGGAAAAACAAAAAAATTAACCATAAAAACCAGAACGCCGGGAACAGGGCACAACATCATCATCAGAAACCACATCGACTTCAGGCCAGCGGTCGTAACCAGTTTCTAAAAATCTAATTTGCATGCGATGCGAAAATAAGCCCCAACAGCCGACCAAAAAGAAACGTTAACATTTATGGGCCCATACGCAAGCAGGGTTTGTTGGTCAGCGAATATAAATGTATATATATAGAGGAAGAGTATCCCTCCGGAAGCCCCAAAAATTAATTGGAATATTCCCTCCCACAAAGCCGCCTGCTTGCCACCCGCAAAACCTTGACCTTCGGCGAGAAACTGTCCAACAAAGTTGTTTGCTTTTGGAAATTATTCTTTTTTATTCTTCCTTTTCTTCGGGCAAGTAAGTATAAATAATGTATACCTAAGGAAAGTGGGCCAATCTTGTATAAATAAATGTGAATGAAAGTTGAAAACTTGCTTAATAAATTATTGAAAATGTTTGATTAGATTGGAAAGTGTTTATTTTTTGGCCATTTAGTGATAAGCAAATTATAATTTACGAAATAATGTCATTTGTTGATATACCCACAATCATATCTATTAAAAATGTATTATCTTTGCTGGCATATCTGAGGGGATTTCGTATAGAGCAGCGACTACCTTTGATAAGTTTTACGTAAACAAATTAATTGGTTGGAGTAGACTCAGTTAGTCGCCTGATGGCGAGACCTGGGGTTATCTTGGCAGACACCCCCACACACTCGTTCTCTAGTACAATAGCACCGATAACAGTTCTTTGAGGAATAAAAAGTCCGGATAGAAGTCAACTTGGACTGGGGAATAAGGCGATAGTAGCAACTAGATTGCTTGGGAAGTGTCATTACAGATAGCCTAAGGGAACCGTCCGACGCTACTCTCTGTATTGTGTTGGCTGTTCAGATGGCTTATCACAACGGGAAGTGATTGTGTAAAGAATTCGGACTCAAAATAATTGAGAAAATTGATTGTTTCGCTGGCAAATACAAAGAACAAACGAGTAATTCGAATAGATTTTGACCTGAAGTATGAGTTTTATTCTATTTTTATTACAACTTTAATTTACCAACTAGGTTTCACTTATTTATCAAATTAAATATTTTTTTAAGTGTTGCTTTTAATAATAGGCTTTTGCCATATTTCCTCATTAATTTCCAAACAGAAGAATCCAATTAGTCAGCCATTTTCCACATTATTACTTTTTGGAATTGCTCAACTTTTGAAGCTCTCGCTCCCTCGAAAACTTGATTGCCATGTGAGTGTTGAAATGTACAAGTTCAATGAACCCCCAAGTTCTCAAAACTTAACCCTTCACTTTTCCCCTCCTTGGCCTCAGATCGTGTTGTGTTGTAATATGAAAAGTTTGCTAAATATTTTTAATGCCATTTGGCCGGCACAAGTTTTGCAACAATTTAAATAATTGCGTTCCTAAGCTTAAATATGAGTTTATGAATATTTAGATTTTTAATTACGGTGAAACGTTGCCTCAATTTTGTTAATTTTGTTAAGTGTGAACGCCTCCTAGTCACTGACAAATTGAGTAAATATTTGAGCAAATGTTGGCATGAAAATTACAAATATAGAAATGACTGTGACTGTCCAGTGTCTGAGTCGAGCTACCAGCTTGTATACTATATGTGAATAATCTATTGTTATATGCGGCGAATGAAAGAGTAAATTATAATTCATTTTCTAGTCCAGGCCCCAGACTTGTATAGTCACGCCCCACTGACCTGACCAACTCTCGATTGAGTCATAATTTTTTGCCGTTTCTTATGCGAGAAAACCTTTTAAGGGAAACCTGACTCCGCTTTGTTGACTCTGGTCAAATAAATAAACTTCAGTTCGGTGAATATACAATATATATTATATACACGCACACAGCTAAGAAATTACATAGATATAACGCCTCCGTTGAGGTACTCATTATTGGTTAATTGACTAAAAGTTGGCTATTATCTATAAGTTTGAAAAACAGGTTTAGGCTTGTAAGTTTATTTGGGATTTATATAAAGATAATATTTTTCAATATTATTTGTAATAATGTTATATATAGTTGGGAAACAGGTCTACCATTCTTTTAATTTTTTAGTATTAGTGCCTTAAAAACCATTTTTAGTAAGCATTTTTACAGAAGATAAGGTGAATTATTAAATGTTTTCCTAGAAAATTATTTTACAACCCTTCTGCGAGACTCAAGAGTTCTTTAAAATAAATTCCATAAATAGAATCCTAAAAGTGAACCATAAACCAAAATATAGGTAAAACTTTTAAGCTATTAAAATTTTTAATATTCTCTAATTTTAACAATGAGATCATACAGAATACTTTAGGGTCATATAACATGAATCTACATTTTGGTTATCATTCACGTTATATGGGAGTAACAAGTGAAAACGAATCATGATTTAATCTTTGTTAAATATGCATAGGTATATATATTCACGATCGGCAACAAAGGCAGGCACACTGACAATTATTTATAATGAAGGCTGAGGGATGTGTCATTCACTATCTTGCTCTCTTTGTTCGGAAAGTTTTTCCCTCGAGAGTAACCTCGTGTACGTGTGTGTAACTTGTGGGTATATACGAGTAGTTTATATTTCTAGAACATTTAATAATTAATTGCAATTTGCAATTGCTGTGCAAGGCAATTCGCTTGTCTAACTACAAAAAACACTAAAATAGTGTAAGTGTTTCGTGCATTTTGTTTTTCTCAAATTGCAGTTGTAATTAACTACAGGAAGGAACTAGCGAGTGGGTGTGTGAGGGGTACCATAGCCATATAGCAGTGATTAGTTGGAATAATAATAATTATCTGCGATCAAGAAAATTACTAATGGCCGAATGCACTTCCTAATGGCATGAATAAATTAATAACGACTTCCTTTCATTGTTTTAGACCTTAAATCGGGATTTTCCGTGCACTAAAAGCCCCCCCGCGCTATTTTTTACTTCACAAAAACCCATTGAAACTCATCGCGTGTCGATGTAAACGCCTCCCCGCAATGAATTCCCCATAAAGCCGTAAACGTCTATATATACAAAAAAAAAATTATGGTATATCGGGATTATTGGGCCGCGTTGCACACAGCTGATTCACTTTACTCATCGGCAACAGTTTCAAACTAAATAGTTAATTTATTGATTGGCCAGACAAATTGACGGCGTCGCTAGAGACGAGGGCCACCAGTTGCTCTTTGTATATTTTTTATGCGTTCACATTTCACTCGATTTGTTAATATTTTATTTATAGGAAGCGTAAGCGTTGCCATTCAAACAACTCCATAACAGAAGGAGTAAACACAAAAAAACGTAAGCATACAGAAACCAGCTGGGCAAAAGAAGTTGACCCTGGAGTTGCTAGCCTCAAAAATAAATAAATAAAGCGGAATCAGGTGGGTCAAATTCCGTAAGTTTTTGCTTTTGTTTAATATTAAAGTCTGTTCCCAATAAACAATAACAAAATTTCAATCATTTTTGAAGGCATACATTCAATTTAATATTTTTTTATTTGACTGCTAAAGCAGTTTCAGCTGGTTTCAATGGCATTGTGACATTTTAAACGCTATTTTGCACATTCACTCAAATTGAATTAAAAATTTATTTCATTAAATTTGATTCATATCAGTCTCCCTCCCTCTACATGATGAATCAACTTTTTATGACTGACAAACATGTCAAGCATGTCATGTAGTGTTACAAATTCAAATAACTTACCATGAGTCGTTCTTCATTTACTATGAAAATTAAAATAAAACCAACTCATAACACACAACTACACTTTGAGATATCTTAAAACAAACCTTGAAATATTGTACAAAGCACCATGAAAAACAGGCGTTGTTTATGAAATTAGCATCACGATTATAACTTCCGTAACTAAAAACATTTAGATGACGTTATATGGCTTATATTTCTTATCAATCATACATTCCACTAAAAACATCAGTTCCCCCGAATCATTTTCCCCAATCAACATTAGAGCTGATAAATCTTCCCATTAATAGTCATAAACCCAAGCGAAAATAGCGATTATTGATGACATTGTGCCCAAATATCATATCGCAGGCCACACAATAAAGATAAAACCCCAACAGTTCAACAGTCCTTGGACGATTTCCGAGCGCGATCTATGGTCTGCGAAATCAGCCAGAAATCATGACAAAGCTATACCCAGACAGGGGGTGGTCTCAAGAGGTGGCAGCCGTAAAAAAGTCGCGACAGGCCACGAGAGAATGCCGGGCGATAAGCCCCGTTTGTATAACCCCCCAGATAAGCTCAGATACGAGGTGTTTGCAGAGAGGGGTTTAGTCATCTCGCCAGGTAAGATTGTACGAGTGAGAGTTTACAGGTATTTTAGATACCTAGAGATCTGTCGGTATACATATATAGACACTTTATACTTTGAATAATTTATTAAAAACTGTTTTTATTTTGAAAGTTATTAGTTATAATAATGTCTTTACAATATATTTAAAATACTTTCATAGCTTTGCATAAGGAAGATTTGTTGATGAAAAACATCTTCTATTCATGAGCCACTATTTTCTGAGATCGTTAAAATCAAAGAGAACGAAATATCTGCCATATGGTTTATTGTCTTTAATGATTGATTTATTTGTTCAAGAACATTGAAGGCGAAATGTATAATTTTCGGCTGGATTGCCTACTGGAATAGCCAACGCATCAAAGAAAATTTGCTTAAATTAGTACAGATTTTATTTAAGCAATGAATATGTTAGAATAAATAAATATTTAAGAACCTATGTATATTATTTGTACACTTCACAGATGATTTTTCCACTTTGTACAAACTAAAATCTAGCCAATCTCTGCTTTAGCCTTCTAATTGTGATTATTTTAAAGCCAGGATACGTAAACTTACCAGAAAAGTATTCTCAGCGAGTTGGCGACCAGCAGGGCGAGACACACGTAGAGCGAGAATCCGTCAGCATCCTGCGTCTTCTTGATCTCTATATACTGCGGCACGTAGGGGATGACGCCCCCGATTACCATGGCAGAGGCGGCGGCCCAGCCGACCACATGGCCCACGGTGAGACCCATTTCATCGTTGATGATCCAATCCATTTTGATTTATTTGTTTGAACCCCTTTGGCCTACTGTATAATTTTGTGTATGTGTTTTCTGTCAAACTGTGTTTTTAATTATTATTTATTATTTAAAGTGGTTCTGACGGGATATGTTTGTTTATTTATTTAATTATTAAATAATTATGGTTTTATTGTTGACTAGCGATGATGGTTTTTAAGAAGCCGGCGTTTTGGAAGTTTTCGTTGTTTTGCATTATTTTTCGAACAGTGTAAGCAGGAAGGTAAAGACAAGGAAGTCAGCTGTGTGTTGTTATTGTTGTTGCTCTTGTCTCGCGTTGATCTTTTTCTTTTGCACACACACACACTAGAAAGCCGCACACCCACAATCACAAACAAACACAGGTAGACGACGTGCGTTAGATATTTATTTTTCTCTCTCTTTTTCTTGTATTTTTCGTGTGTTTTGCGATTTGCTATTTTTTGTTTTTCTTTTGGCTTTCCGCGTTTTGTATTGAATTTTCCCCGAAACGCGCGCGCCCCTCTCCAATTTTCTTTTTGTTGCCTTTCTATGAATTGTCAGCAATTTTCCTGCGCACACTTTTCTGGCAGCGGAAAACTCGGAACAAGAAAAACGGTGCTATCAAAATTCGCTCCATTTCCACGCAAGCACAACAACATCACTAGCACTTTATGTGTGTTCTCTGCATTTTCCTCGCTGCCTTTTAATTGAGTTAAATTTATTGTTGCTGTCGGATCCGAAAAATTTACGAAATACTATAATTCGGTCCCTAATTTGTTTTCGTTTGCTGCGTTTGCTCTTCGCCCGTCTTCCGGCGCCTTGTCCTGATGAGCGTTTTCCGTTATCCCGCCTGCGCTTGCATATTTTCTGCGAGTTTTCAGGAAAACCGTCCGCGGACCAACCGCTCGAAAGGAAAATTGGGTTGTTTTTGGTTTGTTTTTGTTATTAATTTCACTGCTGTACAGTGGTGATATTCCAGCTTTTTTTTATAAAAAAAAAATGACATCACTGCTTACCAAATGTGATATTTCCACTTTTTCACCGTCATATTTGGCTTTTTTTTAATAATAATAATAATAATAAATAAATAAAAATATATTATTTTAAAACATATGTATATTTACCTATTTTCAGCTTTTCTTAAAATTGCAATCATTTCTAAATTTTGTATCTATCATCGGCCCCTAGGCGGATACGCGATTGCCAATTTCGAACCCGGCCACCCAGGCGTATAAGCAACGGCCCCAGCTGTCATGATCAAAGCAAAAAAAGCTCATAAATGAGTGCGAGTGAGATATGAGACATTGAGTGAGTGCAGATTTCAGTTCACCATTCTGTTAAGAATTCTCCGACACGCTCATGTTAATGTTCCCATATAAAATTCTGCTAAAAGCTCTGTTAATAATTCTCCGACACGCTTATGTTAATTTTCCCATATAAAATTCTGCTAAAAGCTCTGTTAATAATTCTGCGACACGCTCATGTTAAATTCGTGGTGAACAGAGCGAATGAGCGTGATTTTCATGGTGAAGTTCGAACCTCTCTCACAACCAGTGTTGCTATACAAGACCAGGAAAAGCTAAATCAGTGTTCAGAAAACGCTGGAAACCGCTAAAAAGTATTTTTTATAGCTAAACAAAATCTAAGCTCACTGCTAACCAACTGTGATGTTTCCACTATTTCCCTGTCATATTTGTCTTCTTTTTTAAATCAGATGCGGGAAAACATTTAGAATAAATAAAAATATATTACTTTAAAACATATCTAAATTTCGCTTTTTTCAGCTTTTCTTAAAATTGCAATCATTGCTAAATTTTGTAATTAATTATTAGCTATTTCCCGTCAAAATTTGGCTAGTTTGAATCTGCTTTTTAGTAATGCTGAAATCATCGATGTTTTCCGATGTTTCGATGATATTCGATGTTGAAAGCGATTATTTATTTTTCAATTCACTCCCAAAATTCTGCTACAGTTTTTGCCGAAATTCACATCTTACTGTTAATTTGGAAAATGTTTAGGAGAATAAAACAATAATAAACATATATTTTTAGAAATTGAGATCTAATACTAAGTTATGGCCTCGAGTTTTCGCTTACAAATAGTTTATACTAAGTTCTAAGTTATTACAACTGTTTGATAAATTAAATTGCTTTAAACCTTGTTTCGTCTTCTTTTATTATACAAAAACTGTACAAGTCGCATTTATCACAGTGAAAACTGAAGATTTTTAAATGAAATAAAATTTAACTAAGCAAAAATAGAGATGGTAGCTGGGGGATGTTGCTTAAAACTATAGCTATACAATAACGATTTAGTTCTTCTTTTTCTTCTTGTCGGGCTGAGCCAAGCCCTGGGTTTCCTGGTATTGGCGAACGATCTGCTCCTGGATATCGGGAAGGCAGGGAGAGTACCGAGAGTACTCCATGGTGAACTCACCCTTTCCCTGGGTACTCGATCTGTAATCAAAAACAAATAGTACTTAATATCATTGCCATTCGAATGTTAAGTTTTCCTCTCACCTCAGCTCTCCAGCATAGCCAAACATGTCATTGAGGGGAACCTCAGCATAGACCGTGAACCAGCCTTCGGTTCCCTCCGTTCCGGTGATAATACCATGCCTCTTGCTCAGGTGACCCATCACAGCGCCCTGGAACTCCTCGGGTGCGGTGACTTCCACCAGCATAATGGGTTCCAAGATTTGCCAACTGCCATTTTGGAAGACATCCTTAATGGCGCCGTGGGCGGCCAACATGAAGGCCAACTCACTGGAGTCCACGATGTGGTGACCACCATCCTGGAGGCGGAACCGAATGCCAGATAGCTTGTGACCCGACAACATTCCCTTCTCTGCCATTTCCCGATAGCCTAAGGAGTAAAATATAAATATTAAATAAGTATATTCATTAAGTTAAATATCAAATTGAATTCTCACCCTTTTCGACACCAGGTACAAACTGTTTTGGCACATTTGTGCCAACAGTTTCATCGACAAATTCCAGGAGGGTATTTTGATTGGGTGGCAGTGGTTCCATGACTCCAATAATCCTCGCATATTGACCCGATCCTCCAGATTGTTTCTTGTGCAGATAATCGAATTCACAGGGTCCGACCAGCGTTTCCCTAAATGCCACCTTAGGCTTACCCAGCGTCACTGGGCAGCCATATTCCCTTTCCATTCGCTGGGCGTAGATCTCCAAATGCAATTCACCCATTCCCGAGACTAGGGTTTCCTTGACATCGTTATCGAAGAAGAAGTGGAAGGTGGGATCCTCTTTGGTGAATCTAGCGATGGCCTTTGAGAAGTTATCCCTATCCTTGGAGTTATTCGGTTTAATGGCCATTGAAACCACAGGCTCAGGCACAAAGATGGACTCCATAGCCAGGTTGTCCTTGGGATTGGTGGTGAAGGTGTCGCCGGAGGCGCAATCCACACCGAACAATGCGAAAATATCGCCGGCGTACACCTCGTTGACATCTTCCATTTGGTTTGAATGAAGGCGAACGAGGCGAGCGATTCGCACCTTCTTGTTGGTGCGCGCATTAAAGATGTTGTCGCCCTTTCGGAGCACTCCCTGGTAGCACCTGAGGTAGGTCAGTTGGCCAAATCGTCCTGCTTCCAGTTTGAAGGCCAAGCCCACAAAGGAATCTTTGCCATCGCGAGCCGGATTCAGTACTATTTTCTCAGCTTCTTGTCCCTCCTTTTCGATGAAGCCCAGATTCTCAACTTCACCGGGATGGGGCAGGTAATCGAGTACAGCGTCCAGGAGAGGCTGAACACCTTTGTTTTTAAGGGCAGTTCCCACCAATACCGGCGTAAAGGTCCTTTTGATGCAGGTTCGCCGCAAGGCAGCCTTCATGTCATCCTCCGTGAAGGGTTTCTCCTCCAGGAAGAACTCCCCGAACGTGTCATCGGCATTGGAAAGATGCTCAATGAGTTCCTGCCTCCTTTCCTGGCTCTCCACTCTCATGTCCTGTGGTATTTCGTCCAGCCTCACATTCATGCCGTGTTCGCCGTCAAAATATATGGCACGTTCCCGAACCAAATCCACAATTCCCTTGCAATTGCTCTCCACACCGATGGGCAGCTGGATAAATGCGGCGTTGTGGTTCATTTTGGACCTCATTTGCGACAGGACTCTGTAGGGATTCGAGCCCAGGCGATCCAGTTTGTTAATGAACGCCAAACACGGCACATTGTATCGCTTCATCTGCCTGTTGACAGTCAGGGTTTGGCTCTGAACTCCACCGACCGCACAAAGAACCAGCACGGCGCCGTCCAGAACGCGAAGAGCACGCTCCACTTCGACGGTGAAGTCCACATGTCCCGGCGTATCAATAATATTGATATTGGTTTCCTTCCACAGGGTGTATGTGGCCGCCGACTGGATGGTGATGCCGCGCTGCCTCTCGAGCTCCATGCTGTCCATTGTGGCTCCTACATTGTCCTTTCCACGAACCTCGTGCATCTCAGCAATCCTTCCCGTGTAGAAGAGTATCCTCTCCGTCAGTGTCGTCTTTCCACTGTCGATGTGCGCCGAGATGCCTATATTTCGAATCTTCTCAATCGGCTTGTGCTCCGAAAACTTGGCGTGGGAACTGTAGCCGGCCTGCAAGGTAATAATTATATCAATTCTATTTGCTTTTCCTACAATTACATAACGAGCCGTTGGTTTTTGGCTCGTTTTAATGTATTCTACTTACCTTGCCCAGAGTTTGCAAGGCCCTTACGCGCAGGACATTGTTCCCTGTCAGTAGTCGAGTAATTAGCGACATCCTGGCTAGTTTTTAATTAATAAATCTGGATTTAAATAAAAAAACACGCGCACGAGGGACACCCACCAAACCAGTGTGACCAGAGCCAGAACCGCCAAAATATACCACAACGTAGCAATATATACCAAAAGTTTAATTTTTTTAAATTGTTCCATTAATATACCGTTAATTTCAAATCAGTATATTTATATATAAATAACTAAGATTAAAAAAAAAAAAACTAAAAAATTACAATAAAATTTAAGGGTAATTATTTTTAAAATTAATAATAAATAAATAAAATTTGTATTAAAACCGACCATATTCCCTTTCAAAATAATTCAACTTTATTTTATATTACATTTATATTTCAACAAATTCCTTTAGTACGGAGGTAATACGATTACAAGATTGGTTTTCGGAGTTATCTCTTGATATGTTGACAGGCAATTGGTTTTTGTGCCAAATAGCACATTCGGGATATTTTATATAATCAAAATGGGACGGTTGGTGGTACATACAGACATCTTAGGTTTTTATATGGATTATAGACACGCACATATAATTGTTATACAGGTACACAAATTTATGCTAAAAATGTAGTTAAATCATTGACTCAAACGGATGTTTCTGTTGGTGTAAGATATCCACGCCACAATTGCTTCGACGTATTAAATTTTGGGTTCTGCAAGAGTGAAATATATGATTAATAACTATGATCTATGGAATTAAAATGCTAGAAAATAATCTGGACTGACTCTTAACTATGTATTTATATACGCACAGCTTAACTCAGGGGTATATGGTAAAGATGCACATACAGACGTCTAACACGATGCTAATAGAACTATGAAGCTATGAAGGATTTTTTGGAAGCAGAGTTTGAAGAACATCGAACATACATATATACATTTTAAATTCTTATGCAGATTCTTTAAAAAAATTTTAATTCACAAACTCTGATTCTGATTTTTTGTATGAAAGACAGGCAGAACTCGATTTTGGTGCTATGTATGAACGTTCAGAGATATAGATTTAGGAGCAGTAGGTGCCACACTCAACACTCACAGCTATTCACAAAATACACTGAAAACGAACGATGCAAAATACCAAAAGTAACAAAATGAAAGATACAGGGATTTGGTTTTTCGATTTTCTTATATTTTTTTGTTTAGCAGTTTAATTGTTCGCCTCTTTATTCAATATTTGTTATATTTGTATATATATTTATTTATATAGATTTTCTTGTTTGTGTTTGTGTTAGGATGTTTGTGGTTTCGAACTTAGTGTAAGGCATAAAATATAATACAAATTGAATACAGCTTTGTCTTGGCTAGGCTAAATGATACACTCTTTCTTATACAACCCGCGCCCCCCAAGATGTATCCCATCAGATCACAGTTTAATAAAACCCCACATATACATAGCTAACCAAGTCAAAGTCGGGGAATTTGGAATGTGTAGTAGGAAAAACATCGGAGAACCGATGGAGATGCTGTTCTGAGGCTTCACCTCGCTACTCTAGTCCTTGTCTTTGGAATTGACTCTATAAAATTCGTTTCAAAAGTGTATATTTGGAATGGTTTTGGTTGTCGTTATTTTATTAAATAAGTAATACTTGTATATAGCTGGTACCTGAGCCCCAAAAAAAAACTCAACTGCAATCAACCCTTTACTGGCAGAGCTAAAAATCGTTACCCAAAAGGTCGTCTGGAAAAACTACTACGATATATTAGCGATATAGTAAATAGAGATTATGATACGGCGGCTGTGAATGACCAACTACAAATACATATAGATGTGTGTTTTTGTGCGTGGGTTCTTTGTGCTTTTGTTCGGCCTGGTTCAGGATATGGATCCTCCTTAAACGGGCGTTATGTTGGCTGGGCCCGGCACCGGGCTGTTGTTGATCATGGAGGAGGAGGATCCTTCCAGCCTGGCAGCCGCCTCCTTGCAATTGCTGATCTGTTGGGGCTGCTGCTGCGGCTGCTGTGCTCCTGCCGGATTAGTCAAGGCTTCACTGTACTCATCCGCCTCGTGCATGGGCGAGAGGCGTGGCGAGAGAGTGGCATTCGTGGGCGCACTGTAGAGAGTTGGAGGCATGAGGGGAATGCAAAGACGAGCGTGAATGATTTAATAGTCGATGTACTCGAAATAAATCAATAAATTAAATTAAGTTAATGAATTTGGTCTTGAGTTGAAAAGATACAATTGATACGTGGCTCAATGATTATATATATAATTAAATGATTTTAAAATCTCCTTTTTAGCTAAAGATAAGTTTATCCTAGTTTTTTGTAAAAATATGATTATTATTTATAAATGTCATATCAATTAGATCCGAGTCTTTATCAATTAGATGCAAATTGGCTATCTGACTTAATTATCATTTGAATTCATTCAACAAGCTTTTAACTGCGACTGTTGAGGAAGGATAAAGAGCTTTATTTACAAAGGAGCGAGTTTAGATTCTAGCAGCTTATGAAAAGATAGATCTGTTTCGGGATTCTTAAATGAATGTCGGAGGAAAGGGTACTCTCTCTCTCTCTATTGGGAACACTTACTGGTTGCCATTGATTTGACGAACTTTGACGGTGACCGGAATGATCAGTTGGTCCGAGATGCCGTTGCCATCCTTGCTGATCTGCTGCCAGACTGTAGAGCGATCCTGGGGAATGTTCACTGTGGGTCCATTGTTGCTGCTGCCGCTACCCGGCTTATTTCCCGAAAGGGGAATGTGAATGGTGGTTGGACCCGATTGGTTGGCATTATAGTTGGGCCCAGTACCAGCTCCCGGGGGATGCTGATGGTGATTGTCCTTCAATGTAAAAATTGGCACATAGTTGCATAGTTTTTGGGACAAAAAATTGGCTCGGAAAGAGGAGGATCAAGGGGGATAGATATAGCATATCTAATGGTCTAATGTTGCATAGGTGAGAAAAGGGCCAAGAAGTAGAAAGAGCTCGCTAAATAAATGGATGTGTGTCAAAAAAGGTGTTAAATTGTGTGTGTTAGTGTAAAAAATATGCCAATTTTGGGTGAAAAGTGTGTTTAAATTTTAGATTTATGCCAATTTTTTGTTCTATAATTTTTTATTTGTTTTTTGTTTTCTTTTTTTTTTGTTTTGTGTTTTGCACTTTTGAATTTTGCCTATGAATTTTTACATCAATTTCGCTACAATTAGGTGTGTTTTTATGTCGCTGGTTAGTTACTTGAACTTTTGACCCGATGACTATAAAATAACATAACAGTTTCCATTTAATACATTTAGGTACTTGTTGTACAGTGTAAACGCTTGACTAATTATGGCTTAATCTAGAATTTCATTTACATTTATAAATATCATATATGTATATATATAGGGTAAGAGTAGTTTTTTAGAGTAGGTTCGGATAGGTAACACATTTTGGTTTGCACTACGAAAAAACGCATAATTTCCATTTGTTTTTGTTTTGCTTTTTGTGGGTTTTGGCATTTACAGGTGGTCTAAAAAGCTTAATATCAAAAAATATTTAAAAAACATTCATCAAAAATATATAAACAAAATGCAAAAATAACGGCATGCCATATAGGTTTAAATTAAAATGGGACACAGGGGAAAACATTTACAAAATACTGTTAAAGACATGATAAAAACGTATAGTATATATAACAGAGAATTATGCATATACATGGTTATATAGCTATATAGTTGGTAGTTGAAGAAATGTTTCAAGACCGACAAAATGCAATTAAATCAATGCAAAAATCTATGATTAATTGAGTTTATCGGTTTCGGTTTATCGCTAATCGCTGGCTTTGTGCGGTGAACTTGGCAGCACTGCAAACGCAAATGAAATGGGCAGCACTGGTCCGTGGGCTTTTCTTTTGGTGTTTCGGTGGTTGTGTGCTAGTGTGTGGCATTGTGCCTCTGTGCGTGTCTGTCTATGTGCTTGGGATAGGTGTTGGTGTTCTCGGAATCTCTATTTCTTGAGCAGACTGCTCTGTGCCTCGAACTCCTTCTCATTTGCATTTGAGGTTGAGCAGCTGATGAGCCCAAGGCCAACGGCACTGCCCGCACCGCCAGCACCACCGAGGCCACCTTCGACCGGTGGCTTGGTCACCACCCGGCCGTTGCGACCCTTTCCCCAAGGGAAAATTTTCGCCAATAAGCCCACCTCAGCGTCCAGTTTGTGCAGATCATCTGCCGCCGCCCTCTTCGTCATCTCTGGCATAATGTCGTCCAGGATCTTAAGCTCGCGACGCGTGAACACCAGATCCAGGGCCTTGCGTATGCCAATCATTACCACCAACATCAGGGGGAACAGGATGGAGGTCTGGGAGAAGGACTTGATCAGCCAGAGAATAATAAGACAGGCCAGCTGAATGATAGTAAACAAGTGGACGCGCTTGATGGGAACCTGTAATGGAAGACACAAGGCGAGTTATAATAATAACAAAGAAAGTACTTATAAAAACGTTTATTTCGGCTTGCTATCAAATGATCCACTAACCCTAATCCCTAATCCCCCACTCACCTGTCGCAGGAACATATAATCCGGCTGGTACTTGGCCGGCATGAACATGATCAGTATGCGATCGAAGAACTGCAGACCCTTGAGCGAGGCCACTCCCATGTACAGAAATACACCGAACAGGACCGGCATGGGGATGTGGCCGAGCAGCGGGGTCAACAGCACCGAACCGCCGATGGTCAGGAAGATCAGAATGTGGGTTACCCGCTGCTCGCGCACACCCAGGAACTGTGGCTTCTCGCCAGGGGCCGAGCACTCAGATTCCAGCTTCAGCGAGTTCACGTGATTGATGCTCAGCACGGTGGCAGCCACGAACCTGTGGGAGACATAAGAGATAAATTAGAAATCCAATAAAAACATGTAAGATATTATAATCTTTCCCGATTGAAACTCACCAAGGCAGACCCATCAAGCTGCAAATAGCAATCAGAATGGAGAGGATGAACAGATCCAGATGATAGCCGCAGCCCTTCTTCAGCTTGTTCTCCTTACGATTCACAATAACGGCCGTGATCTGCTGATCCATGAAGATCAGGATCGTACCAAGCAGGGCAGGAAATACGGCAATGATGGGCGACCACCAGGGATTCTTCTCCGAGAACGGTGGGATCAGCCAGCCACGAGTGCTCAGCGTGGGCTTTAGCTCGTTGGGGACCTCCAGCTTCTGGGTGGGCACTCCCAGCGAATAGTCAAAGAAGCTCATGGCAAAGATTGCGATCAGCACAGAGAAGTCGCTAATATACTGCCGGACGATCGAGGGGAAGAATAGGGCGTTCTTGAAGTCCTTTAGCAGGGTGGAGATGATAAAGGTGCCGGTGCAGAGAACCACAGACATCAGGAAGACGTTCTCGGTGGGTGGCTTTCCGCAATCTCCGCCAACCAGGGTGCCGTTGTAGGACTACACAAAATTTGTAATAAATATATTTATATAATGTATGATTAAGAGAACGAAAAAGAAGCTAAGATGGCTTTCAATACTTAAAAAATTACATTTTAAAATATATATATTTCGCTATTTACCTCACAATAATCCCAATTATACTTGGCATAATCGAGCACGCTGGCATTGCTCCCGATTGGCGGTGTACAAACACAGTTGTATATCCCCTGATTGACCGGAAAGTTCTTTCCAATAACGACCACATTCTCGATGGCCTTGTAGATGAAAATGAAGGCGATCAGGGTGGCAAAGTTCTCCTCGGTGAAGCGGGTTATGTAGCAGACGAGGGCACTGGCATCAATCGCGGTCAGGACGATGCAAATGCCGGCGACCCACATGCCGATCCAGAACCGGAAGGTCATATATTCCCAGCCCATTTGTAGACAGAACTCATAGATAATTGACTCAAAGACCAGGACTGGACCGGTGGACCCGAGAATTGTCAGCGGCTGACCCGAAAAGAAGCCATAGCCCATGCCACAGACGAACCCGGACACCAGAGACTCCATCGCGGCCATGTGCTTGCCGGTGGCCTCAGCCAGGAGGCCGCCAAACGTGATGATCGGGGAGAGGCAGGCGAAGTACAGGAAGATCCAGGAGGCGACGCACTGCATGGACAAGGCGTCCTTGTAGTCACTGATATACCAGGGCGCCTTTCGCTTGATGTCATTGATGAGACCCCCAAAGAGACGGCCTGTCCTGGATAAACCGGACTCCTCCCTCAATCGCTGCTCCTCCTCCTCTTCGTCCACCTCCTCCTTGGGCAACTCTGGTGGTCGCTTTCGCACCTCCTGCGAGGGAATGGCCGCCGGTGGCTCAATACGAATGGTGGGATCCCATTCGCCGGGCGGCAGAACGGTCACAGCATCCAGGAACTCATCCACTCCGGCCAGCAGGTGATCCCGCTTTCGCGCACGGTAGGCCACCTCATGGAAGATCTCATCGGACATCAGGGTGGCCATGGCCCGGCCAATCTCATGGAAGTTGCTCTGGCTGCCGGGAGGGCCAAGCAGGATGAAGATGAATCTGCAATGAGAATTTTAATTATTTTAAGTAATTAAGATGGGAGATGATGAGAGAGAGAGCTCACCTGGTGGGCACTGGCACCTCGGTGAGATCGCCCATCACCGCCGCCGAGCTCAGGCGGATGAAGCAGGAGAGCGTGCGCTCCAGGAAGTCCACCTCGCCCACAAGGATGTTGCTGGCCTCCGCACCTGGCGGTATCTTGCGCATAAAGTGGGTGTTGCCCTTGTGCTGCTGCTCGTTGAGCTCGGTGCCGCTTCCCGGCCTGGCCATCGACTGGTTGCTGGGGCTCTTGACCATGTCCTCTGTGATCACCGGCAGGTTTTGTGCAGGTCGTAATTTTTTAGAATTAGATTTTTTCTCTGCATTAGTCGGGTTTTCGGTTTCGGTTTATCGGTTTGCAGGTTTTTGGTATCACAGGGTGCAGGTTTTGGTATCGTGTTTGTATTTTTTTTATACATATTTTTTAGGGTACGTGCGTTGATAGGTATTACAACAATAATAAGAACAACAACATGTAGTTCAACACGTTACAACGATACAACAAAAAACATACGAAAAAAGAAGTGCAAAAGAGAGATATTGGATTAAATTCGGATTCGGCTAAGAGATGCTGCAAGAGATTGTTCAAATTTGGTTCAGATACTGAGATAATGAAGCATGCAAAATATATATTTTAAGTTGGAAAGTTAGTTCTGAAAAGTGTGTGTGTGTGTGTTAGGTGACAAGCGTGCAAATGTGTGTGGATTGTACTTTCTTTAAAGGGTTTTTCCATTTCTTCTTCAGAACCAATCCCTGCTATACGAATTCGGATAATAGTTCCAACCTGCATGCAAATTTCGCCACCTGTTTAGGTCCTTCCAATTCTATTTACAAAACTGCAAGCTACCAAACGAATATTCAATATACATATTTATATTTATCAGGACTATTTAAACGATCAACAGACACGCAAAATCAAACGGTAAACGATAACGAACACGGTCGGTTCTTGAGTTGGTTGGATTTCGACTTTGGACTTGGGTTCTTTACCGAGCGCTCTGTTGCTGGGTTTTCCACTGGGCACCGTTAGGAAGCGCCCCATGCCACCGGCAGCGGTGCTCAGGTTCGGATTTCCATTGGTTCCGGGCGGTCCAGGTTCGCTGGCCGTCAGTGAAATCGGCGTGGTGGCCCCCAATGTGTGCTCTTCAACTGGAAAATGTTTGGTGGGGTTTTTTCGTTTTGGTTTTTCGGTTCTTTATAGGTTTTATAGGCTTGAGGGAAAGTTGTAAAACAGAGCTGCCCACACAGTCCACTTGAGAGTCGAGGCTGGCTCTTCGGTCACTTCAGAGACCTCTGTGAGTAGCTCTGCTGTAGGATATCTAAGTATCTCGAATGGGATTCTGGTTCATCCTGCACTAATGTTCATATTTTATTTAATATTTTCTCATTGATACTTCAAGAAATCATCCTAAAACAAGTAAGAAAGCTACAGTCGTTCGTGAACGACTGTTGTATACCATGTACCAAAATATATCGCCGCTTTTGCCTATTGCGACTTTTGCCTATTAGAGAAATGTAAACAAACGCGCTCTTTGCAAAACCACCACCATCTCATGCACTTGCGTGTGCAAGACAGAGACAGAGATAACTCCTCCTCTATTTTTTGCGCACGGGAGTTAGTTTCTTGCGCTCATCAGTTTTGTTGTTGTTTTTTGGGATGCACCTGTTGCTAGCTGCCAAATAGATAGCACACTGATAAGTAAATAACTTTTGTGTTTTTCACCCGATCTTTACCAGATTTTCGGTATTGATACATGTTCTACATATGCATGCCTATGCACAAAAAGAAAGATATATGGTAATATTTGCGGCTGCAAAACGTTTTTATTGATTTGCGGGGGAGTGGGAGGGAAATTTTTAAATCTGAAACAAACTTGATCTGCGTGCAAAACATTCCGACCTACATACCGAATTTGGTGACTCTAGCTCATATAGTTGCTGAGATCTAGGCGTTTACACAGACGGACAGACGGACAGACAGACATGGCTAGATCGACTTGGCTGTTGATGCTGATCAAGAATATATATACTTTATGGGGTCGGAAATGCTTCCTTCTGCCTGTTACATACATTTGCACGAAATTAATATACCTTTGTACCTACGGTACATGGTATAACAATTGAAAGTATCTTCCCTTAAAAAACTTGAAGTCTGTCAAACTATTCTTATGGTTCTCTTATGATACTGATTTCTAACGAAATTAAAATCATTTAGTAAAAGTATTAAATTTCAGGGTTTAGAAGTTAAAGAAGTCAGCACTGGTAATACAAAATAATAATTGAAAAGAGGGGCCTTAAAGAAGAGAAGACAAGTTGAAATTGGAAATTCAAATCGGAAAAATAGAGACAGATTTGAAAGCAGTAAGGTTATCTTTTGACAATTTAAATAAACTTAAGGATCCGTACGACTGTTACATTAGATAAATATTTTAACATAGGATATCCTTTAGATAGACAACACATTTAGTTGGGTATATCAGTTTAAAAAAGGGTCTAGCGAGCTTTTGAAGGAGGTATATTGTTGGGATTAGTTATAGTTGATTATATAGTGATAAAGTAGACTTGAAAAAGTTGAAGGAGTATAGTAAAAATAGTAGAGTCAGAGACGAGAGACAAGAGATAATCATCGATAAACACAGCGTGCTCTTGAAAGGAACGGCAAAGTACAGTAGAAACCACAGATGGGTTATTACTTGGCATTGAATGTGACTGCGATCGTCCTTGGTGGCTCTGGTGCTGGGGCGAGGCCCCGGCATGGAACCAGGTGGTTACCCCGATGGCCCCCAGGTGCGAAGATGCTTCAGCTTTTTTTTTGTGAGGGAACGAAGAACGCAAGAGCGAGTTTAATCAAGGATTAGAGTTGGTTTTCCAAAACCCCGGCGTAACCCCTTTGTACTAACTAATAGATGTGAGTGATTTATGCATGATTAATGGATGGCCAGAGGTTGCTCTCTAAGGAATGATTCTATATCGCAATGAGGAGGCAGATGTTTTGTGGAATTTTAATTAAACGTTGGGCCCTTCAAAAGTGTTGGTAAGTTACAAAAATTAACATTAACTCTGGCTAAAATTAATATATACTTAGAATAGTCCAACGATTAATTAAAATATTTGGCTTTTATCTATTATCCTTGGAAGGGAGTTCACTTCTCGATATTTTAACTCTAGTTAGCTCTCTGTATTGGTTCTGGGTGCATTTTTGTTGGGTGCAAGGCAACTGAAAAGGTATACGACTTTGGTCTTCAGCTTTACAGAGATCTCTGGGGAGAGAGTGGCGTTGGTTTGGTTGTCTAGTTCTAAGGCTATACCTGTGGGAACAGCGAGATAACAACCACGCTGATCCTTACTCGACACGTAGAGGGATGGTGTCTGGTGGTGACCTCCAGTGGGATCCAGGCCAGTCGACGAGCCATGCAGTGAGTGGGCCTTGCCCAGGTCTGAGTTTTCAGTATTAGTTTGGATCGGATGAGAGTTTTAGACACTTTTGACACACTGACAATGATCCTAAATGAGCTGATCTGATTTGATCTGATCTGAGCTGAGCTGATTGTAGTGATGTGGCGGCAGAAGACTCGCAGATGATTCACAGACTCACACCAAACGAACGAGATGAGCTTAGAGTAACCTAACTTTCGTGATGACATGACTACATTCCCATACTCACTTTTCGACGACGACTGGTTGCGCATATCGGCAAAGGACCTGATGATCGGCAGTCGCGTCTTCTTGGCGTACTCGTGCTGGTGCCGATGGCGTCGCAGGAGGGCGTCCTTCACCCGATCCTTGACCCCTGGCGGGAGGGTTCCCGCACTGACCATCTGGTCGCAGACCAAATCGGCCATCACCTCTAGGTTGTCGGCCTCCATGTCCAGCATCACGCTTCCGTTGACCAGCAGGCGGCGCAGCTCGAACAGCGAGTGCAGCGAGAGCGTGGCCACGTGGGGCTTTGACCACCGATTGCCACCCTCCTCCACATCCTCCTCGAACTTGATCCATCGGGCTGTCTCCTTCCACTCGATCTCGTCGCCCTCCTTGACCAGCATCCCCATTTCGGAGAAGAGGGGATGCGAGACATGTGTGCCATCGTTGACATCTTCGCCGAGTATAAACTGTACTCGCTGGGCAGGAGGAGTCACTGTAAGGTGAGGGATTCGTTGTTAGAAAAATGTGGTTTTAAAGTGGAATTTGTACTAAAAAAGGGGTTGCGTTTAAAAACGGTTTAAGGATGCCATTAAATTCACTGCGTTTTTGAACTTAATTATAAGAAAGCAACACAATTTTACGCACTGGGGAAAATCAATGTGTTGTAAAAAAGAGGACTGATAGGAAATTGCACTAAATTAATATTTTGCAATTGCAGAATTCATTTATAAGTTGACGATGCTTTTTTTAAATGCTAGCTACAGGATGTTAAGAAAATAAATTGATACATAAATAAATAGGAATATATACATATAACTGTATTCTAGATAGTTAACAAAATAAAAACCCAAAGAAAACAAGTACAATTTTTTTAAATAGACTTTGGGTTCCGTGGTACCCAGGTAGTTTCTTTCAGTGGTCAGACCTTCATTAGCTTAATCAACATTTATGAGCGGGTCCCGGCAGCAACATCTTCCTGCCATTGCCACCCCGTTCATAACAATCATCTGTATCCTTGGTCTCTGGCGAATGCGTGCTAAAGTTAATTGGCGTAATAATTTGGCCCTGATCTGTGCTGGGAATTTGCTACTGACCATTGACCGCCACCATATGTCCTGCTTAGACCTCTTTGAGTGTGTTTGTGGTTCATGGCAGGATTGCGTGACGTTCTAGTGCTCCGTGTTTACTACCAAAGGATGTTTATGTGGATGCAAGCACACACATATTTATGTAAGCTAAAGCGTTTGAAATGTGTGAAATTGTCCCAACAATGTTTGGCTAAGTGAGGTGATAAATTTCAATTTATAATGCGGATGTTAAGCAACGTTTCACCTTAGCTTTTCTAATGAATACAAATTGCAAAAGCTTAAATTAATTACGGTGAGTTTAGGATTGAAGATGGATTGGTCTTGAGTTAAAACGAGTGAAAAGGTTAAAAATATGCATAAATAGAGCTCTGAAGTAAACATTAAATTAAGAGATATTTGTGACTAATATTACTTATAAATAAAAACAGAATAATAACTTAAGTCAAATGGGTAATAAGTCAATATTATTTAAGCGTCATGCAAATGGATAGGTTAGTTATGAAGTGCTATATATGTAAATACGTGTTGAGAAAGGTTGGATAAGAAGATGCACATATGAAAAGCAAGTTTGTAGTAATACAGGTTACTAATAAATTATATTAGGCTAGTAGTGTTAAATAAATATTAAAAATAAATGGGTTTCATATGTGTTTGGTGATTTTAGTAGGCAATAAAAATGACACAAGCAGGCAAGAACTAAAACCTAATTTTAAGCAATATCAACTAAGCTTTATTTTCCTTAAAATTAGCTCTAATTTTGTCTCAGGATAATTGCATCATTCCCCATTTTAAGGCTGCTTTCCCTCATTACAATCAGAACTTCTTGATGGCAAACTGTAAGCCAATCAGCTGTCATTTTCATTATCCTCCCGAGTGGGTGAGGACTGTAATTTGTAAAAGTTTTCCCCCCTCACATTTGGCCACATTTCCTGGCCAGCCTCCATATCGCCATCATTACACACACTTGAGAGGGGGAGAGTCGGGGGTAGAGGGACACCTGGACCCACCTGGTCGCTCCACTTCCTGTTGCTTCTCGCTGGTGTTGTCCTTGCCGGCACCACCGCCCACACTTCCGGATCCGCCGATGGAGCCACCACCTCCTCCACCACCGCCAGGCCCACTGTGATGGTGCTTACGCCGGCGTTGCGAGTGGCGACGTCCTCCTGGCACATGGACACCCACGTAAACGGTGTGCGCCCGATGTCCTGCAGGAAAAATGGGGGGATAAAGTCAGAGGGACACAGAGGCGGAGTGGGAGAGGGGACCAAATTGTGTGCGACGTTGTTTATTAATTGCAATTGAGTTACCTAATTTCGTTAGCTTAAAATGTTTTCTTTTGGTCTTGATTTGTTCTATTTATTAGGGCTTTTAGTGTGTTCCTGGAATTTCTAGTAATTCTCTTCAAAAAACTTATTTCATTAGATTTCAAAGAACCTCTTTATTTTAAGACACAATTTAATCAAAATTTGAGAGTTTCGTTGTCAAAAACATGTTACATTTTATGAGTCTTTAAAGCTGTCTAATAATTTTTCTAAATTTCGCGCTTCGTTATCTAAAATTACAATTTATTAGCCTAAACGTTTTAAATAATCGATTTCTACAATGTTTAAATCTTTCAACGTCAAGTGCCTTTGTTTATGCATGACGTCTTAGTTAAATAACTTTTGTAGCTCATAAGCTATGATTTATTTTCCCTATTTTAAGCTGCAAATGCTTCACAATACAGTTGGCTATTTTATAGAAAAGGTAAACACAAAATAAGTATAGTGTGGTTTTGAAGTAATTAAATATTTATAGCTTTTTTATGAGAAGTAATAAAAATTTTAAAAGCTTTATTATACATCTATGCTCTTCTGAGATTTTACAATTTGTATCAACAAAAATGATTTGAATAGAAAATTATTAAGGTTAATTTCTCAAAGATTCCAAGAACCACTTGGTTTTCAATATTTCAAAACGTATTTTCCCTTCGACAACACTTTCGTTTATAATCAAGGTTTAAAGTTCACATTAAATTGCGCCAACTTTGGTGATAAGACCTATATAAAACTCTGGCTAGCCCTCTTTTTTACTCTTTTCCAACCCTAAGCCTATATAAATTACGTATACGCCGTGTTGAATCATCTAAAAATCAAGAGCAAACCCAATCTCAAGTCTCGTTTCAATTCTCGAACATGTTCTTTGACTACAAATAAATGTATGTTAATTACTTATTTCCCTGAATTGAATATCCGCTTCTGAGCACTTTGTAGTTTCAATTTTCAAAAGGCTTTGTTCAACTTGCGCTCTGTCAGTAGACTAATTGTGATATCATCTGCTATTTGCTTGCATCAGTAGTTTTTCATAAATTTAAATTAATTATACGAAGCTCATCTTATGGCTGAAATGTTTCCACTTTTCGCCAAGTCACGCGATTAGGTCTTGCAAGTAGAAGTAAAGTGGTGGGCGTTGCGTTCGGCGACAACGCAAAGCATTGTTGTTAAATGCATTTTTCCTTACAGCACAGTACAGTAGAGATCCCTTAAAAGGCAAGCCGGCGCAAGGTGTTATTTTATATAAATATATTACAAATGTTTGAATTAATTAAGCCATGAAGTAAAGCGTATGAATCACCGTCACCGGAACAGATGTAAAATGAGTCTTAGGTAGTAATTTAAACTAGAACAATTGAAGGCACTGATTAACTAATTAGTACGACCTTCTTTTTGACTTTAAATATCCAGTTCTATCGGGTTTTTCTTCCCTCAAATTTGATTTCCCCCAAAAAGAAAACGTTGTCCATCTTGGCTTTAGTTTGGCCGCGTGTCAAAATCGCTTCCAACTTGCAATTAGCACGACGCAAATTTCTTGTTTGTTGGGTCTATCAACATGTCACTTGGCTGGTTTTACAAGTCCGCTTTAATTTTGGACCTAATTTTTTTCTTGTTCGGTTTACATTCAGGTTTTATACTTATCAATATTCAGCGAGCAATTAAAAATATTATATTCCATTTCAGTGGCGAAGGGGAGCTCTCAACTCACCCTCGAAATCGTTTTCTGTAAATTGCTGCGTAAAGTCCTCGCCGCCAGTGCGCGGATCCTTTGGCGCCTCATCGTCACCACTTGAGGAGTTCATGGTCCAGGGTCTGGAAAGAATAAGATGAAGGGCGAAATGTAATATTTTGTTAACGGGTAATTGAGTATTGGGTCGAATTAACACAAAAAAAGAGGAAAATATAGAAAAGGGCAGACCGATTACAGCGCTCTAATTTAATTGTATTACAGCATTCTTCATTACGCTGTTTATTTTTGTCTTATCAGGGCCAAATGTGTGTTAATGATTCCCTCAGTTACTTAAAACCCATTTAGTTCCACTGTTGAATATCGCTCAGACCTAAGCTGTCTATGCAAATGCGTTGTCAATCGCCTAATTGAAATGCACTTTTGCTATATCAACTGAACACACACAAGTCCAAGTCCAGGCACACGAAACTCATCGATGAGTACAAAGTTGTGGGTTTCAATGGTGGAGAATAAATCCTCTATAATCCAAAAACAATTCAAGGAATATTAAAATTACAGAATTATGGATTCCGTTAAACATACGGAATATTTAGGTATATTAATTCACACCAAAAATTAATGACTCAATAATTTATACAAAGTAGATTAAATACTACTTAAAGGCTTTCCTTTAGTTTGAAATATATTAAAGGTAAAACAACAATATTTTGAAAAGAAATTATTGATAAATATTTTCAAATATTTTAAATGTAAGCATTCTCCCATACTTTTATTTCAATTCAGTTACGTTTATTTACTTTTAGTTTTCCTTTTAAATCCATACAAATAGGAATTGTAAATAATTTGGTATTTAAAATAATATACAAGTAAGTATATTTTAAAGAAAATGTATTATATTTTAGTAAAAATAATTAAGGTTTAATTAAAATCCAAAACCTATTTAATTAATTAATAAGACATTTTTTTGAAAAATCCCCCTTAAACCCCAACAAAGAATACAAATAAAAGAAAACGCTGGCAAAATGTCAATGATTTCGCATCAAGTGTCAATATCATACTCATTGTCATAGTCTCAGGGGCAGGGACAGGGGCAGTAATTACTGTCGTAGTCATTACGCCCATTTGAAGCACTTGTCATGCCCATAGGGAAATATTCACCCACAAGCGGATAATATTTAAGCTGCATTTCCCGAGCATGGAAATTATTCGTCTGCCAAAGCGTTTCAATTTTCGTTTTCATTTCATGCAAATTATTAATATTTCATGGGCCTTTCACTAGTAAAATTATTTCGTTTTTAATATGAACATAGTAACTGAAGCGCGGCGGCTTTAAACACGTGCTGCAGATTCTTAATTGTCATATAAATATGGGTGTATATTTACGACTATTTGGCCAGCGTTATTGCAAATGAATTCATTCGTATTTATTGTTATTCTCTGTTTGCATTTGGATTTAGTTTTCTTTACTGCTTTATAATGGAATTGCTGTTTAATTTGTGCGACGTGTTTTGATAAGAGGTTGGTATCTAATTGTGATCTAATCGGGGGAGTGGTAATGCTTTAATTTGTTGTATTTTATGGGATGAATAAGCATTTATAATTTCATAAGCACTACATTTGTAAGATCAAATGCTTTTTAAAGAGAATTAAAAATTAAAACTGCAATTATTGTATTTTATAAGATGGGTTTTTTGTTATTAAAATAAAAACATATTGACATCTTTAAAGAATTTATGGTATATTAAACATTTATATTCTAATTACGAGCACTAAGCCCTGAACAAAATATTATATATATGTAAATTAAGGGGATTTTATAAATATATATAATTTTGAAGTTGTGGCTTAGTCACAGGTAATTTATTTGGGCAGGCAATGGAAATGAATCAAGCTAATTTATTGACCTTGCAAACTTTGCTTAGTTTGCTTTGTGAAAATAAATATTTATTTAAACTTGTAAAGCAGATTAACATAAATCTCTTCCTTGAATATTTGAGTCAAGCCTCAAATGGATCAATTAAAATAAATAATATTTACAGACTCTCCCATAAACAAAGACAAATTTCTTCGTTGTCAACTTTATTGTTTACACGAACCGGCTAATTTTAGTTATTTCCAAGATCAGACGGCATTATGGTGGAAAAATTTGCATTGCATAAAGGTTTATTTCTATACAGCCTATCATCTTGAGTTGTTGTCGTTGCGCGGCGCCTTATCAGGCCGAGAAGTGATTAATCTTATGGCGGTGCTTGAACATATAGACAAGACAAACCGACTGTCGGATGGGCAGACGGACTCTCCAGGCTGTCTGCCAAGTGCCGGTCTAAACTGGGTCTAGCCAGGGTTTTCTTACTATAAATAATAACACGCCCCTCCTTTCTCTCTATCTTGCCACCTGCCTGCATTTTGATTGCCTTATCAACACCTGAGTCACAACAACAAACATAATTTGGGGCCGATATTAACTTAATAGCCAATGTTATATACTGTGTCAACACAGGCCAACAAATTCCTAGACAATTTGCACTTGGCTTTGTTTTTGTTGAATTAAACGTTCGTCTGTCGGTGTTAAAGCAAAGAAAGTGAGTTGGGTTGGGCCCAGTTCCAAAGAATCTCGCAGATTCTATGGTCTATCGGGCTAATATTATTTATTTATGGTTATTGTTGAAGTACTCTTCTCCATGGAGAAGGGTTAAAAGATTTACTAAGGGAGATTATTTTAAAAAATGAAAAAATATGAACGGAGCAAAGGAGATTCTACTATTTGGCATTTGATTATTTATTTCGCAAGAGATCTATGATTTCGAATATGAATTTTTAAATTTGATGTCTTTAAAATAAACATTTTTTTAATATTAAAACTCTTTATACTCGTTTTTCTATGGTTTAATTTATATTTAAGTTTAAAAGAATTTGCAATATTATTATTAAAAGCATTATTTTTTTAGTTTCTTTGGAAATTAACAAAAGTGGTAGAATCCCATAGAATTTTAGTTCAATAATCTGTTTAATTTCACAAATAATATACTTATTTTATATTTTAAATATTGTTTTGAATTGTTAATGGACCATCTTTATTTTTCTAAGACTCTCCTTTAATACACTTTATATTTTTGTTAATAAATATTTTTATATATTTTTTTTTTATAATAAGAGTATTCACAAAATCCGCTATACCCCGGCGCTCCCTGATTTTTCGCCTGCCCTTGTCCCGTTCAGATAAACCCTGAATAATAACAATTTTCAGAGACACTCTTGTGATAAGCCTGGATGAAAAGTGCGACTTAAACTTTGGACCCCGATAACTCCTGAGCTGTTTTTTCCTGTGACACTTTTTCAGCGATCGACGTTGATGAATCACAGTGTGACGGCTACTTACAATTCTATGTACTCATTATTTTTGGCCATCACCTTATCGCCGAGAATAGCGATCGGAAAGAACGGGAGCTTTACTTTTTTCCCTCTGTTTGTGCCGAAAATTCACACACGCACCCCGGGATTATCAACCGAAAAGCGAATTCTGCGATAGCCGACGAATGTTGGGGAAACAATAAAAAGTGAACGTTTGGGTTGTTCCGTTTTATTATTTGATTTTAATCTGCTTGGAACTCGGATTCGATAGAGTTATTTTTCGGTTTTGGTGTTTTTTTCCGTATTTTTTATTTGTCTGTTCAATATTTATTCAACGCGACCCGACGACTCGACTGCGAGCCCCGGCGATTGCAGACTAACTAAACTCTGCCGATCTTCAAACTGAAGCAGCAGCGCTCGCTTAACCCTCTGCCGCCGATTCCGATTCTGCCGGCGTCGCTGTCGGCGTTAATCGCCAGCGGTGGCACTGAGAGAAATTCGTAGTAAAGTGTCCCTTTGTATGTGGAAAAAATTGAGTAAAGATGAAAATGATTATACGGCTTTTTGTTTTTGAATAAAAATGTATATAAAATTATATAAAAATATATAAATATTATTTGAAAGCCAAAATATAAAACTTGTTTGTAATACATTTTCAATTCCAAAACTATTCCTTGATTTTTCAATAAGGCTATGACTAAGTGCCTTATTCAACAGGAAAAAAATAGTAATGAATTAACCAATATAACTTGACTAAGTTTTATATTATAGAATTATTGTAGAATTTAATGGTTTAAAATATAATAGAATATATTTCTTAAAATAAATCATTTGTAAAATATAAGATAAAATAGCAAATGTAGTCAAACCCATTTTGATCGAAACAAATTTACAATGTGTAAGAATACATTGATATACTGCGTATTAATTAGATATTTTCTTATAAAAATTTAATATTATAAAACTTAAATTAAAACTAATTTCAAATGGTTATGTTTTCCCTCTGTATTGCTAACATTAGGGAAGAAATTCTAAAGAGACTTCGCCAGAGAGTCCGAGAGAGTCAACTTTACAAAATGTGTTTTTAAATGCCAATTTTTGCCTACTTAACTTATCGATAGCTTCGCCTCCAAATGGGCTTCCTTATCGCCGGGGTCTGTTATCAAATAAAAAAAGTGGTGTAGTTGGGGTATGAAAAAGTGTTTACCTAACCGAAAGTGCATTTTAATGGTCCGTTACAAGATCCAGCGATAGCAAGGTATACATTTATATAGACAAATCCGGTTAGAACCACTCGATGCCAAAGTCATATATTCGTTCATGGCGTTTTGACAGGCATTTAACTGGCATTAAGTCAAATCAAACAAGTGTTCTGTTTGCCACTTTTGGTTAATCATATTTTGTTGGCTTTTTCGTTTTTTTTTTATTGTTTTTAACTTTTGGCGGTGTGCCTGGGCCATTGTTTTGTTGACTAATGAATATCCACAAACCTATTTTTTATCAAAACACATTCCGCCTCGTGCTTATATGAGTGTGATATACATATGTGCTCGGTTTTTTATGATATTCTAATTTTTTTTTTTGCTTTGTCCACGCTTTTCTCGATGACGAAAATAAACAACAACAGAAATACAAAAGATTTGGTGGGGGAGCCCTTGAAAAATGAATGTAGGGCACTGGATGTCAAACAAAACAAAAAAAAAATATATATATACCTATAATTTATAAATTTAATGTTATGGTCAAAAAGTAGGAAGTAGCGGAAATTTATTTGAAAGGCAGTCGAGCCACCTTTTTATTTGTCTCAGGTTATGGTTGGTAAGAAGTGAATTGATTTGTTGAACTAGAATTTGATTTTTGCCAGAAACGAAAATTGGGTTATCAATAAATAGATTAATATAATATTTAACTGTTTTAAATAAGACTTCTTATGAATTTTTGTATATGAATTTAACAGCTCTCCAAAAGAAATTAAAAAAATGCCTGATACTATTTTCTATTTTGTGCCTAAGAAAAGAGTTCTTAAATTAATTATTTATTGTATCTAGTTAAAAAGGAAGTGGTTAATAAACCAGTTTATATTTTTATTAATATTTACACTTCGAATTATAAAATTATTCGGTAAACAATATATGTTATATAGCTCTTTAAAATGGTTTTATATTTATTATATGTTGTATACTACGTCGGAGTATTAGAATTTATTATTATTACTATTCTAATCAATGTATAAATTCTTCATTTTTTTTCTTAATCAATTTATGATTGGTTTACTAAGCTAAGAAGGTTGAATTCCTCAAAACAAATAGGGTTAATATTATTTAACATTACCAGAGCGTTTTGTTCGCTTTCCATGTGCGACTTTAAAACGTGTTTGGCCTCAAAATGTTTGTGGCGCCTTTGAAGACGCCTCCCACTCCCATAAACTTCATAATTATGAATTCAAATTTATGCAGTGACGAAGCAAACTAAACTGTTGTTTTCAGCAAAACACAAAATCAAAACAAAACGCGAGAAAAACAATAATATTCAAACGAAAACTGAAGAATAAGGCTTTTGCGTGTCTGTAAAACTAGAAATTACTTTAATTAAACTTACAAGTGACTTGCTTTGGATGCTAATGTTTCTGATGCTGCTGCCCAGGTTTTGTTGGTAGTGGAAATGTGGTAACACAAAGTCTACTGCAAGGCGAATCGTACCGGTTAGAACCGGTAGGAGGCAATCGGTACAGGTTCAGGTTTCGCGGCGACACTGGCAGCGAGGTGTTTGTTATTCCGTGATAAAGGGGAATTTCTTTCATTTAATATTCTCTTTTCCTAAATTTGATATAATCTCCTGTGCAGTGATTCAGCCTGCCAAAAAAACAAAACGAAAAAAATACACTGAACATCACAATTCATTTGGAATAATTATTTTTCTGTTTTTAATTTGTTTGTTTGTTAAGACCCGAAAGCGAATTCCGCTGAATCGGGTTGACGCAAACTGAGTCTGGCCGATTCGATTCGGATTTCATTGTTAATAAATCTATTTTCCTGCCTTAGCCGCAATTAATAATAATTAGCACGTTAATATCCAGCCTAACTCTGAATGAATCGAGAGATGATTTTAGGTAAAGCGGGCTAACGTCGGTCCCATTGACAAGGCCAAGAATCAGTTCAATCAGCCAAGATTTGGATCAGACAACGGCTAAGAATCACGATTTCATTCGATCTCCTGCTACCACTTTTGACGTCAATTTTGCTGGCACGTTTTCCATTTAATCTTGTTATTTTCGCCTGTGACTGCACTTGAACAAAAAACCGAATTAATCATCGTCAAAGGAACGTCATGGGCAAGATTTGGTCTTATTTTTCAGGGTCCGTTCTTATCGCACACCCACTTCAGCCGCCCTGACAACTAAATTGTTTAATAAACGTAACTCTTGTTGATAAATTTCGATTCTTATCGACGTTCGCAGCCAGTCAGAGCGTCACTTTAGCCACTCGAGTGCCCACTCCACTTTATTTTCGGTTCCCTTTTTAATTGGCAAAAAAAGTCTTATCGCCTGGTCTGGATTCGTGTCACATATAGTAATATACGGCCCAAGTCTTATGCACTTGATGGCTTTATGATCAGACGAATTTTGTTTGACACCCTTCCGCCAAGATTTTTATGATCACTCAAATGTGAGCTTAAATATGTATTAATCGCACGATTTTGCCTTGGTAATAAGTGTGACTTTAATGTCTAGAGTTTGTTTTGTGCGTATATTTTTGTGGCATCTTGTGTGCTTTCTTAGCCAAGTTTATAGGGGGGTACATGGTATTTTTTATGATCTTTGTATTGCCAAGAGTTAAATATCTGCGAAACACAGCATTTACGACGAGTTGAGCAATGTTTATTAGTATATTGTCAGTTCGTTTTGGTCATAAAAATTAATAATGGTATACTTCTTAATAAAGTTTTGAATGGTTTTATTAAAAGTACTTTCTTTACTTTTGAAATTACCTTTTAATTATTTAAAGGTTGTTCATTACAGCAAATATTTTTTTATTTTATTTAAACTTTTAGCCTCCCAAAATTCCTTTTGGTTTATGAAAATAATTGTATGAATTCTACAACATATTTGGCTTGAATATTTCATTTATTCCCAACCATGATTCCTGGCTAATCCGGGGCTAAGCCTTTTTTGTTGGAATTTTCCATTTTGCCACAAAACCTCTTGCCTTTTTGCCCCAATCTCTGACCCACACCCCTTCGACCCTATGAGCTCACTCCGGAAGAACCTCAAACAAAAAGCAAGGTCAGTCGAGATATAAATTCTTTAGGGCTAAAATATCTCACAGTTCACACATGTCCCCAGGAAGAGTAGAAAGAGTAGCTTCCTATCTTTGGCAGTGTCATGGCTGCTTTTAGTGTCGTCTCTTGTTTTACTACCCGTCCAATTAGAGCCAAGAATAGGGTTCTTGGTTGGCCATGAGTCGTGTGAAAATGCTTTGGCTTTGGCTGATGTCTGATGTCATTCTGGCAATTTGATTCCGTTTTTATTGTCTTCCAGGGTCAAGTTTGAAAAAAAGGAAGGGAGCTAGCTGCAAAGTGAGATATTGTTGTCAGCTTTCTGCACATGGAAATAATATTGTATTTCAGATTTTTACTTAAATATTGCTTTAAAAAAATAGTGGTAAATAAATCCAAAGTTAGAAGTGTGAAATATCAATCTCACTTTAAGTTCTTGATTCTTTTGTATAACTATTTTCTCTGACAAATTCGAGCTGTGATATTTACCCAAGAAATTTGCAATTGGTTGGGAAAATGTTAAATGCTGCAAAAAGGTGTAACAAAAAAAATGGGTGGTGGGGTGAAGGTGTGATTTGGGACTCGGGGCAACATGTCGTGTGCCGTTTTGAGAGACATCCGCTGCACGCGGAAGTGACACACATAACAGGGGGCGGTGTTGGGTGAGGCGAAAGGGTTCAGGGGGGCTGAGGAAAATGCGGCAAATGGGGGCTGGGGAAATGGGATCAATGTCCCCTAATGAAGCGAGAATAAGGCAAGCAAAACAGAGAATTCCGAGCGGGAAATGCAAGAGAGCCAGCAAGAGAGTCGCTAAGTCGCAACTCCCCGAAACTCTCTTCCAGATTTTCCATTTCCCCCACTCTGTCTCTTCTTTGTTGTTTCTTGTTGTGTGTATATTGTTTGCTTATCGAACGCCTCCCTCGCTTATCACAACAGACAAAGAAAACACACAAGTACAACACAAAGACTCTGGTAGGGGAGTATCTACTAGATACAACACCCCTTCTCTGGCTGCTTGGCCATTCTATCCCCTCTCAGTCATCCCCAAACCGTGCACTTGACATGTTGTTGACCCAGTCTCCGTCAAAAGTCAGACAAGACTTCATCTAGCAACCGCAACAAACAAAATAGAAAGTATCTATATCTCTCAGATAGCGTAGATCATCAGCCGTTGACCTTTTGTCAGGAAAAAGATATTACTCAATTGCTATGAAAATTAGTTATTTTAATCATAAATTTAAAGAAAATATATACCAATATTTATTGAATAAAATTTGCCATATAGAATTATCCCTAAATAGGCTGTAAATTAATGCATTCAACAGATACCTTGGTAGTGGTAAACGACTTAAATACTTCAATAAGAAATAGACACCCCAGACATTATAAAAACGCAGAAAAAATATCTCGTCTTGAGATATATTATAGATAAAAATTACTTTTAGATTTATCAGTAAAAATATTTTTACTCAAGAGTATATCTCTATAAATCTTTTTAGATACTGTGTCTAGGTAAACAGCTCGATTTAGATAGTAGATTCTATCTATAGCTCTGAGATGTGCGTGCGTTGTGATTATATTGAAATGGAAATTGCTGGCGGAATGGAAATGAGATGCGGCAGTGCCAGTTCCCCATTGTCACTTAATTGGGGGCAGTAATACTGTCTTTAAGTTGATTTTCCTAGGAATTACAATCTTTACAGATCTTTATAATGGCTTGTATTGTCATTTCATTTGTGATATCTTCATTGGGAGGAACTCAATTGCATTGTGCGAATTTTATAAATAGCAACTAGGAAGTTTTTGCTTATAAAAAGTTTAATCTAAGTGAAACTCACATAAAAGCTCCTTTATAATTATTACCGATAATTCCTAAATTAATTTAATTAATTTTAAGAACTCTGTAATTAGGTTTAGTTACCGTAGCCTAGCAACCGCCAACAAAGGCTCTTTGTTTCCTTTGATCCCTAATCCTTTGTGCCATTACACATACGCCCTGTTGGCTGTCGTCAACCCCTTCGAATATTCAATTTCCCTTTTTCGTGGTAATGGCGGCTGATTATTCAGAAACAGGATGCGACGCCCACTTTTATTTCTCCATTTACCTGCTGCCATCAGTGGCTATCACTCTGGGCAATCGGCCATGTCCGTGGATGTGTTTTAGCTGCGCCTGCTGCGGCATCCTTGATCCCTGTCTCGCTTTTCGCCGGAAACTATTGTATTCCCAAAAATGCCGCCCAGGTCCTTTGTTTTTGCAACTTTTGGGGCAAGGGTATGGAAAAACAAAGACACATTTAGACGGCGCAGCGGGAAAAGGGTTAATGACACCGAAAGTCGCAGCAGGAAACTGAAACTGATGAGGGATTTACGCGATTCACTGATTTGTTTGTGCGAAAATAAGCGGAATATATATTACGAGGGGCAGCACTTGATATGTATAGATTTTCAGGAATGTATTTTGGGTGTATTCAAATTTTGGTGGAATATTTTCCCGGATTAATTCAAGATACCCGCTGCCGTTTGAGTCGCGCGGCAGACTAATCCGGCCGGCTGGCTTTCGAGAAGTTGAGAGCTCTGAGCTCGAGGTTTTTCCGCTGCATCCTCTTCGGCATTTCCACTCTCTCTCTCGATTTTCCTCTCTTTTCGCTGCACTTATTTTTCCCCCGAAGAGTGCAACTCGCTCTCTTTGGGCCCTGGCTCACTCTTCAACGTCGGTTGTTTAACACGTTTGCATTTGCGGCTGTCGCCGTTATTATTCCATTATGGGCACGTTGCATATTTGATGATGGCGGGCTTAGACTGAAAGCCAGCCTCAATGGCTGAATGCTGCGGTGGGGCGGAAAATTGGGGGCGGCATCTGGGCTTGGCCATGTCAATTTAATTTTGTGGAAATTCGCTTTCGACGCACTGAATCAAGTTAATGTGTGAAGGTCTTCCGGTAGCAGTCAGCCGGCAAAGGGAAGCTCGGATTTTACTCTTGGTTTTCGCCAGAATGCAATTCAATTAGTTTTGAACGATGCATGTCCTGCCCGGAATGGCTCTTTGGCATTGAATTCAATTATCCTAATGCCAACACATGGATTTATAGGGATTTTTAAGATGCAAAAAGCTGAAATGGGACGGGATGACTTATTAAAGTTCTTTTTCGTTATTTGTTTTTGATTTGAGATAAGAATTGAATTGGATATTATAAAAGAAAGACTCAGAGATTTAAAATTTAGATTTTTCGCTTACAGCAAGTTGTTTATGTTTACACAAATTAATAAAACTAATTTTTGCTGCCCCAAATACTTATAAGAAGTATGAAAATATTGATATTTCATGTACAATTACATATTATATTCTGAAAGGGTATGATTTAAATTTCAATATTAACTTGCAAAATTTAAAGCAATACAACTCACCTAAATTTATTTAATTACTTAATACAATTGATGTCAATTCACTGTTTGGGGTCTGTACGTGAAATTAACTTACATGAATTCAGGTTTTGATTAAAGTTTATTACTTTGCAAATTGACTGTGACAATGAAAAAATCCCTGTGAGTTGATTTATGTGAAACAAGAAATTAAAATCTCTCTTATTGCACATTTATTTTTTATTACTTTGTTTGCACACATACAAAAGTAATTTATTTCAGCATAAAGTAACCCATTTTGTCAGGCCATCACGAATTTATGAAGCCTTTTAAGAGCATTTTTTCACCCACACATTAAACCTTTGTCCTTTACCCACATTTTTTTGTGTTAAAATCCTTTTCAATTTTTCCATCACTTGCAATTTATTTTTCACATTTAAATTAGACCCCATTTCGATGGAAATTCTCTCGCGCCCAGCTGATGTGGGAAAATGGTAAATGTTTTGTAACCGACCACGTGCGTTCTACTTATGGAAGGAAAATGGCATTAAATAGGGAATGCAGTGTGTGGCGAGGGGTCGAGGAAAAACGGGGAGGTGACCGAGGAAGAGGCGACTCGTGTCAAGTGTAAATGAAATTTTCAATTTTGCCGTGTAGGCAAAAATCAGCGAACGAAAGCAAAATGCTGCTGTTGTTGCTATTGATTTTTTGTTTTCCCCGCTTATGTGGTTAAATAGTGTCACACGAGGAGGGATGGTTTCAAAGGGGGAGGGACTTGGATGTAGTGTGGGGCTACGCAGAGTGGGTTTTGCTCTGTGTGTTTGGCCTTCTGTGGTGTGTAAGGTCGCGAAATGGATGACAACATACAACCAAGCAACTTGCTGTCATCAAAGTTCTTATGGAAAATTTATTGTTCAAGAACTTTATAAAGTTGGTAAAGATAAAATTCATAGAAACTTATTATGTTTAAGATAAAGATTCCTTAAATATTCTATTTATATAGCCTTCCACTTACACTCATGCAGAAACACACCTCTTGTGAAAGCTCTCAAGCAACAGACACCTTCTAAATATAGCCAAGGACTCATAGTCCTTGCACGAGCATCAATTTGGCTGGAGCGTTGCATGGAGGCCAATAAAGCATTCCTGATATCTTCCTATCGATGCGTGCTTTTCATGGCCCTTTGCCACACTGCCCACCTGATACACACAAGTGCCATTCGCCCCGAAACCCAATCCGTTGCAACTGTACATATTGAATGATGAATTTTTATTAACCATTTTGATTGAGTTTCAACTGACAGACAGACAGGTGTGCTCGAAAGGAGAAATGCAAATATAATTTGGCTCTACAAACTCGGAAATCCTCTGTCACATTCGACAATTCAATTGAACCTTATTTACATATTCATAACGGTGGGCAAACAAATGTAAATATGCGTCGACATATGACAGAAAAAAACAGTACAGTCGAGTGCTCTTTCAGCTCAACTCAATATGCTAAAAATTGATATAGGTAGACGAGGTAGAGAAGGTGTAACAATCTTAAAGTTTTTGTCTATAAAATTATATTACATTTATTAGTTTGCTTGAAAACTAATGATTTCTTTTGGTAAACCAAATTAAACAATGATGTTCCTACAATTTATATGCAGCTTAAATCCACAAGAATTACATGTACATCTTAAAGACATCATTGAAACTCGTTATGCTTGGACAAGCTACCTTACGAATATATATTGCATCATAAAAAACACATAAAAGCCACTGGTACCCTGGGGTAACTTTTCCTTATTGAAAATACATCAAACAAGAGGGCTGATTACCCTAACATTCGGCCGGAACAAAGTTAAGCAAGTTACCCGCTTTAGTTGGCCAAACTTTCCTGACGAGCAGTAGTTATAAAAGTACATGAATTTCGTTGTTATTAATTTGGTCATATGTGTAGAAGTAAACAGGTAACCGTCAAGGTTTTATTAATCCCCCACAGATGACAGCATTTAATGCAGGTATGCCACAAAATTACTTCAGTTGTGTCAAGAATGATATTTACTTTCCCTTTTACGTTGAAAACAAATCGAACAAGACGAAGCCTGTCCTCGTCTCCTCCTTTTCACTGGGATTTCCATATCCCATTAGCCATTAGCCATCAGGATGTACTTAAAGGACACGCGCTGTCACTTGACGTTCTACCTGTCGCGAGTGTAATTTTCCTCATTCCTGCACTCGGAATTCAGGTCGAGTGCTCGGTAGCCATTGCCACCCCGTGGGCCAACCATCCGTGCTAATTATAATACCTGGGGTTTGTTGGCTTAAGGTGGCTTACATCTTAAATGAATGGGATTAGCCGCCAGCATCTTTGCAGGGTCTTGTGTTCGAATCGATTTCAGCCAAGGTTTTGTTATCGATATCAAAATGCCAAGATATGTGCATAGATAGGCGAAGCGGCTTGATGTGGGTACAGTCATGGAAATATTCATCGATTATGTGACAACATTTGGGGCCTTTTATTTAGCGGCAATGTTCTATAGGCTTTCCTTTGCCCTTCGGGTTCCCGTTGTGTGTGTAATCCATTGAACATTTGTAGCTATTTTTTTGTTCGTTCTCTTTTGCTATTATGTAAAATAGTTGAACGGGCGGACTAGCAAGGTGGGGGATAGGTCGGGGGCCCAGCCAATGGTCATCAGCTCACATGTTTGGTTTGCCAGTCGGTGGCGGCGATTAAACTTTGACTGTGACTTGTTTGCCTATTTGGCCGGCAAGAGTGCTTAACGGCAAGCTATATAATATCGGAGGTGTGTTCCACGAAAAACCGAGGTTAGTATATTGGCTAATTTAATGACTTTCGATTGCCTGGAATAAGCCTTGAGTCACCAGCAAAGTTGCTTGCTTGTTTTCGTTGGGGCGTAAGGCGAGTATTCTTTATTTGCTGATCAATATTTGAGAATACCACTGTTGTGGAATAGATCCATCATTTTCCTATGGGGAATTGGGGGTTTCCATTTGCTCGAACACATGTTCAGTGAAATCTGAAGAAGCTAAAGAATGTTGAACAAATGTTTTCCTTAGCATATAATTAAAATTATTATTTGGAAAAATGTGGTTCCTCGAAGTTATTGCTTCGAAGAAGTTTTCAGTTTAAAATTGTAAACTCTTTAAGTAAAAGTTTAAATAGAGTTTGCATTTTGTATACAAGCTAAAGTTCTAGAGCTTCCTTGATTAAATCGAAACATAAATGATAAGAATTATTGAAATTGTTATACAAAATAATAAAACAATTTAAAGTCTTATCCGTGTTTCAGGCCAATGTTTTGATGCAGAAGTAAGAACAATTATATAAAATTTAAGTACACCTTCCAGAGCAAGTTTCTTATAAGTAATACAACTTAAATAGCTTTCTTTGCCACCATAAATTTATTTTCTCTATATCCCAGCTTATATCCTCCAAAAGTTTGGCTTAGCTGCCAACAAAAGTCGCTTTGGTTAAGTGACAACTGACCCGCTTTTTATTCCTTGGCACTCGGCACAATCACAACAAGCTCTTAAGTCGGTCAAAAGCTAATCACAGCTAACAAAATAACATTCCATTTTACACCAGCAGAAACCTCTGATCGAAATTCAAATCTGGCTAAAAATCCAAATCGGAATGACAAGCTTGGCGGAGGAGGATTCCTACAGAGAAATTGAGGCTGGTTTTAACCTGACATCTAAGGGGATGAATGCAGGGAATAAGTTACTTACCGCCGGAGGGGATGCGGGCGAGAAAGAACAACGAGGCGGCAGGGGCGAAGGAAGCCCTCGATGAGGCTGGCGTTGCCTACTGACCCAGTTACCGCTACAGTTAGTTACTGTTACAGTTTTGGCTTACTGTAGGGCCAATACCGTTGCGACCTCTTAACTGCTCGTAACCGTTGTCTTCGGGTATCTTAAGGCTGGATTGCTTTTCTTTCTAGTTAATATTTTGTTTATTATTTTTAATATTTTATTTAGATGGGTTCTTTTTGGCAGTGTTTGGTTGAGGAGTCCTCGGAGATTGATTGATTGGGCTATTTTTAAATTCTTTATCGATTTACACCTTGGCGGTTTGCAGAGCTCATTAGCGCCAGGTAAGAATCCAGAATTTACTATTTATTTATCTTTTAACAAGCAGTAGCTAATTTTTGGCTCACAAGCTTGTGTATTTCTTGTAGGTTATTTATGACTTAAATGCACATTTTGGGGAAATTCAACTACTCTTCACTTTAACATATTTCTCAGGTGGTTTAAACAATTGATCTCGTTTTGCTGGCTTAATTGGCTTCGAGGTTTCACTTTTATTTAAATATTTTTATGATATATAATTTTTTTTTTATTTTCCGTTTGCAGTTTTTGGCCACACGGCGCGAGAAAAGCAAAGGAAAAGCGAGAAAAGCACGTCCGCACTGGGCGAAGAGCCAGGAGAACCTGAAAATCAGTATCCAACAAGCGGGGCGAATTCGGCTTGCGCCCCATCACCCTCTCTCTCGCTCACTCTCTCTCTCGGTTTCTCCTCTGCCCATCCACCCCCACCGCAAGTGGAGCTTTCCCCCTGCCGTGCTCTCCGGCTCTCTTCTAGCCCCCACGCTCTTTGCCGCTCTCTGGGCGCCGTCGCCCTCGTCTTCGCCACCGAATCCTTATCCATATCCTGCCTGTGACATTTACAATGTCAGCCTCCCGAGTCGGGATATCAATTCGCCGCGGCGAGAGCGAGAGCGAGAGCAAGAGAGCGGGAAAATTATGGCTTGGGGCCCCAACTAATTTGTTTTTCGGCGTTTTTATTCGCCGGAAAACTCCTTTGGGCCCAGTAGCACTCTTTTGATTTTTAAGCAAAAGCAGCGCCTCCTATGCGTGTTTTTGTGTTTTGCCATTCCGGCAGTCATATGTTGGCCACTCACCTACAGTGTGAAGGGAAGGGTATGTGGGTTTCAAGAAGGAAATCATTATGATTTAAATCTTGTTGATGATATTTAACTAATTCCTAATATTGATACAAGCATCTTAAGTGTATTTTCTGCTTTAATATACTCGTATTCTATTGTAAAGGTATAATCTTATTAAGTACTTTTAAAATACTTTATCCAAATTAATATAATTATAATAATTATAGAAAATTTGTTTAAATTTTTATAGTTTTCACCTAAAAAATTCTTTAACTTTTACAAAAACGTTCTAATTTGATTTCATCATAAATTATACGTTTGATAATAAGGACTTTTAATGATGACCACGCCTATTCAATCGATATTTCTTATACAAAAATTTCCCATTAAAGTTTCAGCACTTTTCCTGGAATACCCACATCTAAAGTTTTCCTCTGTTTTTAGGTAGCTTTTCAGCTGTTGCCTTTTAGTCTGAAACAATTAAAAGCTTATATTTCCCAATCCGTTCCTGTGTGAGCTGTGATTTTGTGGAATGCTCGAGTAATACGATTCTATTACTTAGAGAAAAATGGGTATAGGAAAATCAGAATTCAATTCAAGGAATTTGTATATTTTCATCTCAGTATAGAGTTAGTTTAAATAAGAGTTGGACTTTCTTTAAATATTTAATACTTATTAATTGCAGCTCTATTATTCACTTGCTGTAGGCACATACACACTTCGCTCAGTGCTTTAGGACACCCACAAACCAATTCAGGTTCAGGTTAAATAGGATTCTAATACAATGCCTACTTACCATCACGATGAGTCCGAGTGGGTGGCCGCCACAATACACCCTTCGGCGGGACATCAGGTGGCCCTGGCCTGCTCATGGGTTTGTCATTACGGGCGCGTGCCTTTTGGCCCGCAAATTGAGCCACGGCTATGACTGATAAGTGGCTATTGGCCTGGCAGTGCTCCCCAAACTGCGTTGACTGCCCCAAACGAAAGGCAATTGCTTTATAATTCAATTGCTGACGTCGTCTCTGCTTCAAGATCAAAGAGGTTCCCTAATTATCCAGCTGGGCTACACTTGATTGATGTTTTGGCTTTTGGCTTTCAGCTTTTGCCTTGTGGTGCACTCGTTTATTTGTTGGTTAACTGGTTACTGGGTGCTAGTGGGGTGCTACTTGACTAACTTATGATTTAGGTTAATTAGGTGAAAAAGTGCGAGGCAGCGGGTGCTTGTGGGTAGTTCCCAGGATGCTCCCTTCTCTCCCCGAAGAGGGCGTGATCATGCTCCACCTGACAGGGATCCATGCTGGGAGCGGGCATTGCCTGCGCTGGCATTGGCCTTTCCTCATGCAATACAGCCTCCTCATCCTCCGGATATCGAAGGTGTTCCGAGTGGGGCTCCGATTCAATTTCCCTTTGATATTGGCTATCATCAGACTCTTCGGTACTTCCGGGGTGGGAAAGAAGTCTTCTCGCCGGAACTGGGGCAAAACTTCTAAGATTTCTCTCGGGACTTGGAATCCTTTGGCCTGGACCCACTCGCCTCAAGTCCCAATATCGCTGTGAGTGAGTAGGATCCTGCGATGGATGATGATGATCAACTGGATCGACGCAATCCAGTCCTCGCACTATATTGTTCATATAGATCGAGTGGGGAAGACGTTTCCTGTACTTGGGTCTCGGTCTGGGGACTATTTGCTTATTGGATATAAAATAATCCTTTTGAGGAGGTCTCATCCGTGTCGGTCGATGAAGTGGCTTGGCAATGTTACCTTCATACAATATGGGCTCTACATAATTTTTCACCGGCTTGCGGTAACGAAATGGTATAGGCGGTCTTCTCGCAGCTGAAGGACATGGAGTGGTATAATGTTTAGATAAATATAGGGAATTGAAATATGTACTTACAATTCGAGTGTCTTTGTGCTGGCATAAACTGGGGACACAAATTCGTGTCTTGTTCCTCAGTGTCCTCACAAGGTTCCTCCATAGAGTTACCTCCCTTACTTTCAGTTCGATCAGAAGCTAATAGTTAAATAATTATTTATTTAATTGTTAAGAATATTTTGAAGCTCTCTCCCTCGCTTACCTTCACCTTCGGCATCTTCACTTTCTGGGAATTCCGGCATCTTGGTGGTCTCCACTTCGTCTTCGCAGCTGTCATCGGTGGTGGTTTCCGGTTCGGAAGTGCTTGTAGTCATTGGCATGACCGTCGTGATGCTGTCTTCTTCCGGTTTGAGCCTCATTTCGGCGGCGTCGGTGGGAAGAATTACATGAATTACCTCGCTGGGCTGGGTGGCGCCATCGATCTTAATCTTCGGTGGATCGGGGACTTTTGGAGTCCCCTTTCCGTAGTTCTTGCGATTCCTCCTCCTGAGTTGTGCTGCTTTCAGACGTTTCAATTGATTTTCTGTAAGTGGCCTTTCAGTGGTTGTTGTGGTTTTCGGCGTTGTTTTACTTGTTGTTGAATATTGTGTTGTTGGATATGGTGTTGTTGAATATTCTGTTGTAGTTGTGTCCTGCTCTGTTGTGGGATCTTCTGTCGTCGTCGAGGGTTCGTCTGTGGTCGTAGTTTCTTCTGCAGTTGTGGTTTCTGCTGTTGTAGTAGTAGTAGTTGTCGTTGATGTTGTTGACGTTGTGGAATTAGGTTTGAGCCTCCTCTTTTTGGGAGCGTCTTTTCTGACATATATGATTTTCGAGTCGGGTTTTACTTCTGTTGGGTCCGTCGTTGTTGATATTGTTGAAGGTGTTGTGGATGATGTTGAATTTGATTTAAGCTTCCTATTTTTTGGAACTAATTTCTTCAGTTTTATCCCCTTTGGGGTGGGTTTTGTTTCCGGTAGAGGTGAACTAGTTGATGAGTTAATTGGTGAATCTGCCATCAACATTGGTGAAGATGTTGTTGGCTCTACTGAAGCACATTCTTTAGAGTTCTTTTGAACATGATTTTTTGTAGGCAAAACTTCGGCTCGATTTCCCTTTGGATTGCATTTCCTTTTTGGCTGTTTTGTGGTTTTAGTTGTCTCAGCTGCCAAAGAGAAATTGGCGCATGGATCCTCTCTTAGGAGCGGTGTCCTCAGCAGCAGTAATCTCACAAAACATGGATGCTCCACGGGTAAACCTTTCTCAAAAGATGGCTCACAGGGTTCCAGGAAATCCAAACACTCCTCGCTCTCATCATCGAATATGTGACTGAATTGCTCCTGGGATCCGCTTTCGTCACAGTCTATTGAAGCAGCTTGCATAAGGGAAGCGTCCTTGTCATCGCACTCAATGGAAGCCGCTGGCAAAACTGATATATCCCTCTGATCCCGGCCATTGCTAGGATAGCCTTCAGCCTCCCTCAGCATCATTTCCAGCATTTGAAGCTCCAAGGGAGAACTAGATGAGGGAGATTAGGCCATTAGGGCATTAATTCCGCCCCACAAGCTCCAGCAACTCACCCATAAACCGATGGTCCGAAAAGTAGCACCCACAACCAGAGCAGCAGCAGCATCATAATGGGTCGAGTGTTTGGGCCGATGGTTTCCATGGAAATGTTGCCCCAACCCGTTCGACATTTGGCTTTTGTTGAGTTCACGTATCTGTCGGATGCGCTCTCACCTTCTGCCAATTGAGACATCGTTCTTTCAGATCTGTAAGCCACCCACCAAGCCACCCCGTGCCCCGAAATTAAATCATAGTTCTACAGCTCTGTGGTCAGCTTTCTCATTAGACTTTTGCCATCCGTCTGGGCGGCGTCTTGGTCTCTCTGCTTTTGTTTTCACTTTCGTTCACTACGTGACCAGTGCTGAGTTCGGCATTTTTTTGGTTTTTATTTACCATTTCGTTCATACTTCGATGTTGTCGTATGGAATACCCTGTAAATGGGAGGGGATATAAGGTAGATTGGAGGGGAAATTAAATATAAGTTAGCATAATGCGTCTTTATTACTTTAACATGCGGGACGTTTATATCAAAATCAAAAGCAATCAGTTATGATTTACATGTTTCACCACCTTTAAAAATTATGCTCTATGTTGTCATGGTATTTTTTTATATTGGGTATCCTTCAGTCACCTCTTTTTCTCGTTCTTATTTTTTATTTACCTAATTTATTTAATTTATTATTGTTTCTATTTAATCCAACGTCTCGTTTGTCTCGTTTCCGTTTTTATGCTAATTACTTTTATTGTCGCTTTCGTGGGGGCGTAAAAAAGACGAATTGCGGCCAGACTGGGGGGAATCCATGGCACCATGGGGTCTGGCTACCAAGTAATTAATACCCATCAAATGCTTGTGGTTTCTGCCGAAGCTCTTAGAATTTTTCGCAATACTTCGCTTCTTCTGGCATTCGGAAAACATCTGTGTAATTAGAAAAGCAGTTGCCAACTGTCAGCAATTAAGGCAATGGAATAACATAGATTTAACTATGCAGTTTATATAATTATGTGTCGAACTTATCAGATTTGCCTTATTGAATTTGAGCTATTAAATTACCATTTATTTAAACAGTTCGTGACAATTGTTGGTGCTGATAAAAGTAGAAAATAAAACTTTCTCTGGGTGATGTAATAGTATTCTAAAGGGAAAGTGAGTGCTCAGGTTTGTGCCTTTTCAGATTTCATTATAAATTATAAACCTTACACTTTAAGGTAAGATAAGAAGTTTTTCTTTTGCAAATTTAAATCGAACAAAATTCCCGAAGCAGAAACCCTGCCAATACACAGGCCTTATAAATTATTTAATGTATTATGTTAGCTACATATGCGAAATATTTGCAACTGGCAAACATTTCCTTTGGGGAACACTTGAAATAAAATGTACAACAAAATCGTCCCTTCCTCCTTAACTTTTCGACCTTGTTTCCGTCACATTCCAAAATGTCAGCAAAGAGAAATACGTGTTTGGGGAATGAGCTTAGGGCGACTTTCGGGGCTTGTCATTACCAAATGGCATTCGCGTGTAATTTGTCTTGTCTTTCTGGTGGAATCTTCACGATTTTCCAGCTGGCTCATGGAAAAATCTGTACGCACTCGAGGCGTTTGTTCTCAATCAATATTTGCCCGCAAGCAATACAATTTCCAATCAAATAAAGACCGCAAAGTCTAAAGTTTACATAGTAAATATTGTTTTTCAAGAGCGCATATTAAATGGAAATCGCGTGGCTGATATATCTGGAAGGTTTGTCCTTTTTTCCACCAGTTATCTGCGTTATTCTGGTTATTTGGAACATGCAACAGTTTTTCGGGACTCAGCACGCAACTCTAGCTAAATAATGTTGACAGAGGCGTATCAAAGTCGCAGGGAAGAGGTTACGGGATAGGAGACAGGACATGAGACATGACAGATGGCTCAAGTGGCTCGAAGGCGACAAAATAATATAGCAAATAAAGGACAGTAATCCTTCTGATACCAACACGGACAAAGGATTTGCTTGTTCATTTCCATACGAGAAAAATTTTAAATTTAATAAATAAATGTTCTACTTAAGGAGTAATTGTTTTATAAGTAAGTATATGGTTATTATCCTAGATGATGGTGGTGGAGCTTATGTTTATCTTGCTTGAGTGTCAAGAAATATTTAATAGGGAACTCAAGAGGCATTCCTTTCTCCTATTGAGGTCTGCCTGTACCCACAACTCAATTTGTTAAAGTCTGCTCCAGAGCAGAGTCTCAGGCCTTTCTGTATTTTGTTTGGGGTTAGGTTAGGTGGCTTTAGGGGTCTCTGTCCCGGGGTTTCGGTTTGGGCTTGTGTCTCAGTCTCTGTCTCGTGCTAAGCAATGTCGCGTGGACATCGTGAGCCGTCAATTTAACAATTGATAAAACCAGTTATCTAACACTTAAGGTTGTTTTTGCTTGCTTCGGTTCTGTCGGGTTTGAAGCTGTTGAAACGGCCTCAGGTGGGACACTGACACTGATATCGGAGCGACCAATGTAACCGGCCGAAAGTTGATAAGAGTTTGCAATTTTGCCATTGGCCATGATCAAGTCGGAGTATTTTATAGCGGCAGTACGTTAATTGCTCAAATGTTTGCATGCGTGCTTAGACCCAATGTTTACTGAACTTTCAAGTGTCTCGATGAAGAATTATATTGCAAGGGTGCAAAGATAAATCTACTGGAAATTCACTAATTAAATAAATTAATTAACTTGATAAACTAAAAATATGCCTGCTAATTAATGATTTATTTTATTTATTATCATTTTAATTAACATATTATTTAATTTATATTAAAGTCTATAAGTTATTTTATTGCATATGTTTCTATCTGTTTTGACAAATGAAAATATTGTTATCTTAAAACTTTATTTTGTCTAGCACAAAATATTTGAAATTTTCAATATATTTATCTTGTTTTGTTTGTTGTCTATTTATTTTGATTTATTTAATGCTCTCATTTACTGCGGGTGACTTTGAAATGTTTGGTTATTTTAGTTTTTTAGAAGGCTATTTTAAAAGTGAATATAACCGAATAAAACCGAAAAACATTACCAGAAATCTGTGTCAACATCTTTGTTTAAAAGTGAATACATCCAGTTATTTCTGACATTTTTTGATCTTGTTTTGCATTATCTAAAGACATCGACATAAATACAATTTACTGGGACATTTACCGAATTGTTAAAATTCTACAAAATTACAGTTTCTTAAATTTTAAATAATATATTAAGTTTGAGGCGTATACAAATTTTTAAAGTTACATTAAGATTTTTGATACTTGTTTAATTTTGGTACTTATTTTATTAAAATCAGACCTCTAAGTCATAAAGTTAATTTATGAACCATAAGAAAAATAATAGGAAATCTTGAATCTTTCAGGCGAATAAGTAGAATACAGAGCATACTTTTAAGGCATTACAAACTTTTTCCCACTCTAAAGTATAAGATGTATTAGCACCTTTGCCTGTTGCCTATTATGCCGAAATAGTTTATAATTTAATTATAAGCCCAGATAATAAAGCAATAAAGCTAGATGAGAATATCTTAAGCAAGCTGTAGAACGGGATATTATAAAAAAACTAAAAAACGAAGGAAAATCAATAAGGGAAATTGCTGAATTAATGCAGTGTTTTCCGGAGAGAGACGGAGGAGACGGAGAAACGGGGCAGGAACCCACATCCCCAGACTTAAATCCTATAATACATTTATGGGGAATATTAAAAACAAGAATAGGAGGTTTTAAATCAAAGAATAAAGAAGATCTGTGGGGGAAAAGTGAAGTCAGAGTGGTATACCATTAACCCCCAAATTTGCTCAAATTTAGTGAATATACTGCCTCGTCGATGCTCAGCAGTTATAAAAAATAAAGGAAATACCACTACGTGTTTCTATTATTTCTTTTGAATTCTTATCTAATTTTCACAAGATTTCATCATTTTTATTTATGAACATTAATATGTTGACCACGACTACTTATAAATGTATATATTTTTTTATCATTCTTTTAAACGGGTCCCTGCACCACCAATCGCATGCCATTTAATTGCAATTAAACAAAATAATTAATTGTGGTCTTTTAGTTATTATTTTTTGAAAAATTTTGGCGCCAAACCATCAGCTAAATCTGACAACGCTGGTAGCTTGTGACCGCAAAGTCTGGAAACGCTGGTAAAAATCCGAAACGTTGCCAGACTTTTCGGTCGCAAGCGACCACCATTGCCAGATTTATTTACATTACGAAAAAGAGGTTTGAGTCTCGGCTAAACCTTTTGAATCTTTCAGCGGTTATAAACGCCCCAAAAACGCAGGCGATTTATGCCGCTAGAAAAAACCATAAACTTATTTTAATTTATTTGTATAAATCCTTAAATATGAATAAAAAACGCACGTTTTTATTTTTATGTGAAACTTTTTATTTCATTTCAGTTTTTGTATTTTTTTTTTGGTTTGTTTTGTATGTTTAAATACTTATTAAAATTGTTTTTGTTTTTTATTTTTCGTTTTTGTTGCTGTGTGTTGTTAGCGTCTGCTTTTTGCTGTTGATCTTTGTGTGTGTTTGTGTTTTTTTGTGGATTTTCCTTTTTTTGCTAAATAATGTTTTGCGATTTTTTTTCGATTTTCTTTCCTTTGCGACGGTAGCTAATGTTCACTATATAGTAATTACATATATAGAAAGATGCATGTATGCGCTGGCGTGTGTGTGTGTGTGAATGAGTATGTATTGTGTGGGTGAGAGTTTTCCAAGTTTTCCGAGTGTTTTCTATCGTTTTGCGTATCATTTCGTTCATTTTTCTTATATCATTTCAATAATATTTCGTTTGCTTTTGTTGCTTAGTTAGGAATGGAAAAAAATTACAAGCCAAGAAATGATGGTAGAAAAAAACTTTACAAATTACATTTTCCAAGAGAGCTCTGGGGGGGAAGAAAGTGACAGCGACAGAGACGGGGAGAAGAGAGGAAAGAGGGAAAGACAGAGGTCGCCCCCCGTCTATTTACAAAAGTATTTGTCCTCGAAACGCTGACAGTAATCGCAGATCAGCTGGCAGCACCTTCCGTTGTTGAAGCGACAGCGACACTTTTCCACGTGCTTGAACTCCTTGGTGGTGTAGCCACGCCCACAGCACAGGGTCCCACAGTTGTCCGGATGCAGGCATTGGCGATCCTTGGTGACCCCGCAGTAGGAGGGCGAGGTCTCCAGATAGTACAGTGTCGTGTATTGCGATTGCTGGGGCTGTAGAAGGGAGATAATATACTCATGGCCAAGGAAAATCCAGCTGAAAACTCACTTTCTTGCGTCGCTGCTTGGGCTTTTTCATGCGACTCGACGAGGCCTGCCGCATGGAGCGCTGGTTGGGCGCCTTGCGGATGGCCTCGTTGTACTTTTTCCTCAAAAGCGTGGCCGTGGCATTGAAGTCGGCCATCTTCTTCCAGCAGGTCTTCATCGAACAGGAGCCAGAGACGCCGTGGCACTTGCACTTGTCCATCATCAGCGAGGAGACGGCCTCGATGCCGACCTAGAAAGGAAGTATAATTAAGTAATGTAACCTTTTAATATTCCAAGATAAACCCCTTAGCTCTTGATATTTTTAGTGCGTTTCTCTTACCTCAGAGTCATGTCGCAATATCTCGCTGACTTCGTCCCCATCGCCGCCGCGCAAATCCAAAAAGCTGCGCGTCACCCGCTTGCCATGCTTCAGGTTGTCATTGCATCCGCCCCACTGGAAGTCCTGCGCCTCTCGGTTGTGCTTCTTGGGTCCGCAGCTGCACTTGGTCATCCTGCCCTCCGCGCAGGCTCGGGCTATCGAGTGCGTCATGGCCGCGGCGGTCAGAGCGTGCACGAAGGCGGTCTCCTTGTACAGTTTCTTGAAGATGTTCCGCTTGCCACGCGTCTCAATCGAGCAATTCCAGCGATCGTAGCGGAACTGCTCCTCGCAGTGGCTGGTGGCCAGGCGGCGGGCCTCGCTCAAGGTACCCGGCAGCCCCGTCTCCTTGCGGCACTGGTGGTTCTGCCGTCGGGTGGCGGGCATATACCGGCAAGGGCCGCCCACCTGACCCTGGGATGTGAACACCGCCATCACCGTGTGCTCTGAGATGAAGTGCTCGCTGAAAGGGAGAGAAAAGAATGAGGGGTTAGTATTTAGTGGTTTGATTAGGGATTTTTATATTTTACTTTTATTTTGAATGCTTGGAAAATATATTTTGGCAATCTGATATTTTATTTGTATTTTTTAAGCCTTTTACAGAGTCCTACACAAGTTCCTGTGCGACGTACTGCAATGTACTACAATGTCTAGTTTTCAGACATAAAACTCTCGAAAAAACGTTTTAAAAATTTAGTGATTACCATTGGCAACCTTCAGAGATTATCAAGTGTATTTTCAAACAATTTAATTTGTTTATTACCAATGGTAAAACATCAGTCACACCCAAAGCTAGAAACTTTTATTTGATTTACAAAGTTACAACATATCTGGGAGTACGCTTTTTCTTATCAGTTTTCAGGTTCTGCGAATGGGAGGAAGGAATTTCGTTTTAATTGGTCCGCCGGCTCCATCAATTTCCAGTTATTTCGGGCGACGAGTGCGAGTCTTTCTTTTTTTACTATTTCAAAAAGATGCCGCCAGTTCAGCTCACCTCACCCGCTGCTTCCTGTCCAGCCCCCCCCAGCATCGGTTATCATTTTGTGGCACTCTGCACTCCCTCCTGAGGGGGTGCCTCGTTTTAGAGTATGCTGATTTGCAGGAAATCTTAAATTCCCATAAAACGTAAGTGCATCGTAAATTGGCGTATGAGTAACGAGCTCAGCATATCTGCGGCTATCGCAGTATCTGACTATCTGACTATTTCCGTCTCCGTCCACGCCTTGAGGCACAGATTTTCCTCTGCACTCGAAAGAAATATGTTGGACAGATCATCTATAACTTGTTTTAAAAAAAATTGAAAAACAATTTATATTCTAAAAAGCATCCTAAAAAACCAAAATAAAAGTTAAGAATATTATATTCTATTTTAATATTTTTTATTCGATCTAAAATTCTCTTTTGTGCACCAGTGTGTTCCTCCGATTTCTCCGGTTCATCGTTCTTGTGGATTCTCCTCCACTTCGATCTCAACTTTCGCCACTCACAGAGAGTGTCTGTTAATAATATTCCATTGCGATTTGTTCCACATTTTCCCGCGTGCCCACTTTTCTTTTTATGTGAAATTAATTTGCCACATTTTCGCCATTAACTAATTAATTGAATGTTTGAAATGTTTACAAGTTGTTTGCTTAGGCTCTGGCGGCTCCACTTTGCGGATTTGTTTGGATACACAAGTCCGCGGCTGCGGCTGGCCAATTTTTATCTATTTATCTCCCGCTGCTTTATTTCGTTATTTGACGTAGTTTTCCCGCTTGATTAAAATATCATTTGTCGATTGACGGAAAACTAGTCTGGATTGGAATTTTATTGGGTGGTCGCGCCAGCGAGTATTTCTCAATGGAAGCGTCTGGGAAAATTTTGGAAAGCGTTTAGAAGTAATTTATGGGATTTGCTACTATGTTATTTGAATTTAAATCAGGCGGAAAATGAAATTAAAAAATATATATTTCAAACTATTTTATATTTTAGTAAATTTAAAGTTTTAAACAGAATTCTCTAAGGAAATAACCCACTTTAATTTGATTGTGAAAACAAGTAACAAACATAACCAATTACTTCAGCTGTTTAATAATTTAATTTCGCTTTGTTTATAAAGATTTTTGCCTACTTCTAGGAAACGTAAATATTGTTTTTAATTAAATAGAGTTTCTTATGAATTCTACCTAAGATTAGTAATAAATCCCCCTTAAGCCCATATAAAAACATTTGTAATTAATCTCTAAAGAAACTATTATTAGCCTAATGTGACATATGTACAGATGTCGGATCTGTTGATCTCCGTTCCCTGTAGCTCTTCTGTGACTCTATAATGCCCCCGGCCAACACCCCTTGGGGTCTTCAATTACGGCTCAAAGCCCGTGTAAGTCGTCGTGTAAGCTCTGCATTGTTATCACATCCGATTGGGATGTGTTGTTGCAAGTGCAATGCAAAGCGCATTAAGGCAAAGCCTCCAACACACAAACAACTCCCCCCTTTTACCCATTTCAAGTTTGGATAATGTGTGTCGCCTCAGCCATTGAAAACATTGAGGAATTACAAGCCCCTAAGCTCTGAGGGAGATAGATAGAAGCTCAATAGAGAGAGATGGGGAGAGCTATAGCTGGCAGCCGAATCGGAGTTAATCCTATTGACAAAACGTTTACGGGCCAAAATGGAAAGGCAATTGGCTGGGCAACTGGCTAAAACAATTAGCCAGACAAAGGAGATAGGGCCTTCTTTTAAGCTACTCAGTGATGGCACTTTTTTGATTATTTTGTAGGGATATTTTATATTTTATAAACCAATTTGAGTCTTTATAAGACTTTATTTTAATCAATTTTGATTTTTAGCACTCTTTTATGAGCTAATATTTCTCTAAAAAACTTTGTCTTTAATTTGTTTGCTTATATTTTTCCTGGAAATCTTTGCCATCCCTGCTCCAGCTTGCACTTTAATTTCACAAATCTCAGCCGCCAGCCAAAGTCAAAGAGGGAGATAGATTTGTATCTTTCAGATACAAACTAGTCGAGAGCTATTAAAATGGCCGCAGAGCAAAACAAACCGAACAGTTGAGAGTAAAGAGTTGGCGGTTAGGCCAAACAACAACACAACAAATTGATGGACGGACGGATGTGTGCCAGCAAACATATGTACTTAATATATATCTATACCTAGATATATATACATATATGTGGGATTGTGTGGGAGAGCGCCGTAAAACAAAAGTGTTGATGGATATTTTCCTCGTGCGATGATGACGCTGAAGTTGTGTGCCTCTGAGTGCTCTCTCGCTTCGCCTTTCCTTGGCTCTTCCTGGTTTTTCCCTTGCATTTGTGGAGATTCATCAAATTTTCAGAAACGTAAAATATTCAACACGCACACACACACACACACCCAACACACAGGTACCATGGCTCACAAATATTTAAATCCCTTTGTGCTGCGGCAAAAGCATTTTATGGACTTTACAGTTTTTAGTTGCTGCTGCTGCTGATGCGACCCCAAACAGCATAGCAAATGTGCAACAGCAACAGGAGGCAAAGGAAGCCATTGCAGCAGCAGCAGCAGCAGCATTCAGCGATTGGAAGCTGTTCGAAAAGCACCAGCAGAGTACACAGAAAAAAAGATAGGGCAGGTAAAACAGGCTTACAAATAATATATATATAAGAAAAGCTTATTTAGTACATGGTTTTATGTTCAAACCAAATTTCTAATCAATAATTTTTAATTAATAAAGTAAAAAGAATAATGGTAAATATATATTGACGAATATATATAATATATAATTTCAAGATATTTTATTGAAACTAAAATCGGAACCGCTTAAATATTTTAGTACTCAAAAGAATATATGTATCTTTTCATTCTTTCTATTATATTTTTAACATCATCCTAACGATTAGGCATCATCCTAATTATAAATGGTTTCTAGTAAGATATTCTTTAAGTTGTTAAGCACTTTAAAGAAACTTGAATGATTCTAATAGTTTTGATAGTATATTTAAATGTTTATAAAGAGCTGACAAGTAAATAAAGTTAAGAGCCAGAAAGGAAGGTGTAACAATGGCTATATGGTTTATTTATATTTTTAATATTAATTTAATATATATTAAAAACTTAATCTACTTAAAGAATGAAGTAATATATATGGTGACCGTTCCTTTTAAATTTCATCTCCTAAATTTTAAAAAATATAATAAAGAACCCTTGTTTTAATACAATACGCAAAAGTTAAAGCGTAGAAAATCCATCACCTTTCCCACAAAATTTTCTCCCTGTGCAGCTGAGGATAAAAACTGAAATCAACACTGGCAGTCGGACATAAAATCTTTTTTAAAGTAGCATAAGCATATCGAAAGCTGAAAAATGCTCTTTCGACTTGAACTTTTTTATGGACCTTTTTACCATTTGCATTTTATTGCCAAAACATAAATGCAGCTGCCAGCCACGCACTGGCAGCAGGTTCCCCTCTTCTTGGCCTTCTTGGCCTTCTGGCCCTCATCCCGAATGCATTTGCTTATTTTTAAAGCATTTGACTTGCATTGGGCTACCACCAACTCTCCAGTGGATTTTCGATTTTCTTCGATTTCTTTTCTTGGGTGGCTTGTTGTTTGTTTGTTCGCTGGTCGCTCTGTTTGCGTTTCCTCTGTTTGCTTTTGGCGTAGCTGTCGCATAACTTACCAGGGCCCGAAAACGTTCAATTAAAACGCAAGTGCAAATACTGTAACCCAATCGGATCGGATTGGATCGAAACAGATCGAATGGGGAAATCGGCGGGGAAAAATTGATGAACTTAGGCAAAAGGCGACTCGCTCGGTTGGCTTTAATTGATGGCCAGGCAAATGAAGCAGAAGGCGCTGGCTCTTCTGCTTCGATATGTTTGTGGTTTTTTGTGCTTTTGCTTCCCAGCTTCCCAGTTTGCTTGCTTAGCAAGAATGGGGCCAATGAGGCGTCATTTCTACGGGCAATTTGCTGGGAGGCGAGCAGTTCTCTCAGATACAATATGTGCACAAATAATCGTTAATAGTGGAGATCATTAAGTCGATTCGCCTCGTGAATTTTCAAGAAATATCTGCCGATGTACACAACAAAAAAGAGAAACAAAAATAAAACTAAGGGGGTGTCACACAGATTTTGTAGATTATTTTGTTTCAAAATATAAGAGCATTTAATGATGCTTTCAGAACACAAACAACATGCTTTGTTTTTCTTTGTGTACCAAAATTCGGAAACTCTTAAAGAAGGTTTCATTTTGGTTGCTGTCCCATTAATTGCCATAACTCTTTTTCAATAATTCATATGGACCCCATTTGTTTGGCTTAAGAGCTTAACAGTGTCGTCTCCTTTTGGATCTTTCGAAATCTTTCGCTGAGTCCGCTTCCTGCACCTGTCAGCTTATTTATTCATTCGCTTTATGGCTCATGGAGACACATACTTCAAAATGCGTTGTAAATATTGCGCTTAAGCCGCTAAATTGCAGGCGGTAAAGGCGGTAAAAGCAGCAGCGACAGCGACAGTGGCAGCAACAATTGCTTTCAGGCAAAACGCAAAACAAAAAAAAAGAAGCGAGCAAAATTGCAAGCGCGAAAACCGCAAGACAAACGTCCGCCCCTTTGGGAAAAGTCCCCTTTTCCGTTTTATTTTCGCCAGGACGAGGATGAGGGGTCCCTAAATGCTGATGTATGAGATGTTGTTGTTGCTGCCCAATTTCGGCAGCGTTAAAACATAAAATATGCTTCCGTTCCTGCTTCATTCAAACCCCCCAATGAATAATGTGGCTGCAACACAGGGGAGGGGAAAGTTGGCACACTGAGAACAATTTAGGATTAGTTACGTATATATTTATTTCATCATAAAAATAGTGGGCATATAATGGCTAAAATGTCATGATTTTAATTATTATTGCTATTATTATTATTGAAAAATTAAGGCGGAATTATTATTTATAGCAGCTGAAGGCCTGCATTCTGTTAAATCGTTTTAAAAACTGAATGTTTCTTATGCAAAACTATGATCCGTATATTTAAAATTTAAGGAATATATTTAAAATATATTATAAATTATTTTAAAAGGTGGTAAAAGGTATCCAAGTCTTGTATTTATTTTTCAAAATTCACTTAATTTAAATCTAATGAAACACAGCTTTAACAAGAAAGGAAGCTAACTTCGGCATGCCGAAGTTGAAATACCCTTGCAGTAAGTAAGAAGAAGAAGAAAAATCTTCAGACAGATAGACAGACGAACAGACAGACAGACGGACATGGCTAGATCGACTCGGCTGTTGATGCTGATCAAGAATATATATACTTTATAGGGTCGGAAATGTCTCCTTCACTGCGTTGCAAACTTCTGACTAAAATTATAAAACCCTGCAAGTGTATAAAAACACAAAATAAAATATTTTTCAGTCTAGAAATGGCACCGAGTATTTTAATATTTTAATAAAAACCGAAAAATGTTGTAGATATTTTAAAACTATATCTTATAAAATATTTCCCGTCTAGAAATAGGCTCAAAAATTATTTTATTTTAATCAAAAAACCTTCCCACTTTTCAAATATTTTCGCTCTGTGCTTTTGTGGGTGGTTGTTAGTGTGGGGCAGCAACAGTCGGTGGTTGTTTTTCGGCTGCAACTCGCCGCTTCATCATAAAAAGCGCATCCTTTCGCCCATCCAGCTCCCTGCGCCGAAGATTATGGTCATCAATTTTGGCATCATCCAGCAGCAGCAGCAAACAGTTGTAACCGTAAACAATGTCGCTCCCCCCCAGCGGCAGCATCAGCAGAAGCTTCGGCAACAACAGCAACAAATGTGCCCCCTGAGAGTTTGGCACAAAATTAAAAAACAAAAAAAAAAAGACAGCAAGTCCGAAAACAAAAACCGGAGAACGGTAAAAGGCATTTTTATGGGCTGGCTCATAAAATTTGTGCATGGGATTTTGGACTTGAGCAGTAAGTAGACAATAAAATGACGTCGCTACTTTTTTGGATTTTTAATAAAACGTTGCGGCAAATGATTAAAAACAAAAAGCCAGCAACTGCGCAGTAGCAACAGTAGCAGCAGCAGCAGCAGAAGCAGCAGCAACAGCAGCGGCAATCAATTTATTTGCCCACCCAGAAAGCGAGGGTCGCTCGGCCACTTGCCCTCTTCCGCACTGGAGCTCTATTTTAGTTTTGAAAGCATTTTTACGGCTTACTCGGCTCGGATTGCTGGGGATGCTGCTGCTGCTGATGCTGCCTCTGCTGCGGTTTATTTACTCAAAAATCGTTTCTGTGGCAAACAACGGCATTGGAAAATGCAAAAGCAACGTTAAAGTTTATCATTAAGCAGCTGAAGCCGACCGAAAATGCCATGTAGCGGAAGCTGATGCTGCTGCTGCTGCTGCTGCTGCCACCGATGTTGCTACTGCTGCTGCTGCTGCTGCTGCGTGTGCGCGCCATAAAAATGCAATAAAAATCTTTACGACACATTTCGCTTGCAACCCCCACATTAGGGCAACGGCGCACACACTGCGCTGTAGGTATGCCGGGGTATATATAGAATTAGATGTACGCTGGCCACACTTCACACCTAGCTTCCTTCCTGCAGCCGTGCAGCAATTGTTGCCACCTGAGAGCCGCTGCTGCTGCTGCTTCAGCAAGCCATTTTTATGCCCAAGCAGTTAACGCCATTACTTTGGCCACGCCCACGCCCCGGTCCCCTCGCGATGTTGCAGCTGGAAAGTGCCACTGCTGCTGCTGCGGCCGCCTGCTGTTTGTGTCATCAGCAATGCTCAGCTTGTTCCCTACTTTTTATCGAGCTTCCTTTGCATTTGACAGCTTCATTGTGCGGCATAAAAATTGAATTGTAATGGCCAGTTGCAATTTGTCCAGCAGCAGCAACAGCAGCAGCCAGCTTGCAACATCATTAGCAGCAGCCTCTGATTGGCTTCTTATTGGTTTCTATATTGCCTTGAGCAATTTTCATATGGTTTGTGGCTGTAAACATAAATGTAAGAGCCTGCTCTATGGGTGATTTGTAATTTTTAGTAGTTACATGAGTTTTTTCTTTGTCTTTGCTTTAATAGAGATAAAATTCTGCACAAATTTGTGTAGTTACTTCTTCTTTAAGTGATTAATTTAAGACAGACGATGCTTATTCAATATTTGGTTTGAATTGAAAGCTGTAGAGATATTATAATTATCTTTAAGAAGTGACTTCCTTTTGAATCATACTTGATTTCAGATTTAACTCGAAGATTACTACGATTTTTCTATGGCATTTTCAAGATGTTTCTTGAGCTCTATAAATTATTGGAAGCTTCTAAGCTATTTTCTTTAGATGTCTTATAAGACTTTTGGGTTGGGTTTAGATGCTCTGCAAGCAGAATTCACTCAAGTCGCGGTTTTTGACACGCCAATTTAAGCCACATGGGTGTGAGCTTTATTTAGACCAGACCATTGGGAACTCCTTCCAGAGATTGCAGCTAGACTCCCGTTGGGGCCACGCCTTGGTGCAACATTGCTGCCTGCTACCTCAGGCGTTGCATTTGACATTTATCATCCTCCAGGAGGGCAGAATCAGCTGTACTAACGGCCAGCCCAGAAACTCCACCTTCCTGGCGGCACTCAATCTTCGACTGCTTGGCGTGGCAGCTTCCGCTTGTTGCTCTTGCCACTGCCACCGCTGGTGCTGGGGCAACATCCATTGCATGCTGCTCTCCCTTTCATTGAATACATTGCCAAACTATTTTTCAGCTAATATTAGATGTATTGTTGTTGCTGCCGCTGCTGGTGTTTTTGTTGGTGTGGCTGGCATTTTCCCCCGTTTATGCTTCAACGGCATTCCAGCAATTTGTCTGCATTTCTTTTCATTATTTCTTGTAGCATTTTCTCCAGTATTTTCCCTACAGCCAGTGCCTTTTCCGCTCTTCGGGTGTTCAAGAATTTTCATCAGGTAAAAAAACAACAACAGTATTCCACCGAATGTAGAGATTTTGTGACTAATTTACGAGATGGCCTCTTTCATTCCAAGCAATGAACTTCCCGATTCCCACTGAATGAAGACTTATTTATGGAATTGTCATAACATTATCTCTTCTGGGCGCTGGGCAATTAAAATTAATTGCTGGAATTTTGGTCTTCCTCGGCCGCCTCCTCTGAACTTTTTCCATAAAAATTGCCAGCGAATAGATTTAAATTAATTTTCCTGGCAATTTTCTTGCGACTCCAAGGCAACGACGAACACAGCGGGAAAACAAAGCTTAAGCTTAGCTATTAATGATTAATTTTGCGACTTGGCTTGACTGCCTTTGGTACACTAAACAAAAAATTTAAATAGAAAAATTGAAATCAGAATTTAAATAAAGGAAAATAGGGAAGCTTTTGTGAGCAAAGTAATAAGGAGATTAATTTCTATGAATTTAAATGCTTTAAGATGTACCAAAGTATTTGTAATTATTTTTTAATAAGTATCTTTATATTGTAAAATATGCAACGCAATACTTTTGTAGCTTAAAACTCTCTATAATTTTTATTTTAAATCAATTTCCATCTTAAACATTTTAGAAATCATTTTGCCAAGTGTTCTACCAGGAGGTGGGCCTTAAGGTTTGAATAAAAGACTCGCATAAAAATTAAACATCAACGCGAAACGCAATCAACATTAAAAGTTTGCGAGGGAGCTCTTAGCTTACATTTTATTTACTTTCCCATAAAAGAGAAACGCACGGGAATAAACCGATAAGAACCCGCCTGGCAGCCCAAAAACTCGGACTCAAACTGCGAAACTGGGAAGTGGTCCCAGCTCCAGACTCTCGCCGGGATCCACTCAAATGCGTTTCGCATAAAATGCGTTTTTATGGCCGTGACGAAAAAAGCGATCCTGATATCACACCCCAAGCAGGCGGAGAAAACTCGGCTTCGCTTTCCCATCATCGCCATCATCAGCTCGTTTTCCCTGGGAAAACTTTGGCATTTCTGCGAGGGGGTGAAAGCGTGGCCAACATTGCCGCAATGATGTATTAATGGACGGTCACGTAAAGCTCATAAGATTTTTACAAGCAACCCTCGCCAGTCAGTGAAATGGCCTTGGAGGTGGAGTCGTCCATGGAGTCCACATATCGCCTATATGTGTTGTACACATAAACGGGGCACCGGAGTACTCTACACACATTCCTCGACTCTTTTCCAGCTCTCCAAGTTGCTCATTGAGAGCTAATTAAGCAAAAATCCCGCCCCACCAAACGAGGCCAAGTTGGCGCCATATACACAAGAAAGATGCCACAACCAACCACGCACAGATTCGGATACAAATTCAGCTGGATACAATAGCTATGGCTACAGATACAGGTCTGTGCTTTATTCTCTAAACAAATCAAATGCTGCCACGAAGGCATTCAATCAGTCGAGTTCACTCGCTGGCAATGTTGTTGTTATGAGGTGATAAAGCAAGTTCATGTTGCACGGATCCCCAGATCCCTTGGCTTCTGCTGATGTTTTGTAAACTTTACAAGGCCCGTGATTATTGGCCAATTAGCTGTAGGGAAACGGGAAAGTTTCGATTTGAGGTGCATCATTCCAGTTAATGAATATTGATTCCAGAAAAAAACAAGAAAAATTAATAGCATAAACAATGGAAATACAAACTGCAACCCACAAATCAAATGCATTTTTAAACATTAGTGGAGAATGGAAAATATCTTCAGGGAGTGAAGAATGGAATGTCGCACTCTTTTAACAAAGTGAAAAGTTATCTAAAAATACTGTTGGGAAAATATTTTCCCTAAGTTCATATCTGCCACAACATATTCGGCTGGCAGACCAATTTGTTGGCCACTTCCGTTCGTTGTTTCCACTTAGCACTCTCAGCACAGATCTAAGCCAAATAAATGACCAAACACAGCCGAAAATTCTAGTGCAGGGCTACACAGAGAGAAAATAATGTTAAATAATAAATATTCAATCAGAATTTTATGTTTATTTTAATAGTAAAGTGAACTTAAGCATTTATTATAGAAGTAATAATTTAAAGATAGAATTTATTAATTTGAAAGTAAGCAATGCTAATAGCTAAAGTTAAAACGCATTTGTAGGTCTAAAGAACTCTACATTTAGTGCCCTGAATTGAAAAATATGCTTGTCATTCATACTAATTTACACATAAATGAATAACATAAAGTTACAATCTTCAAATGGTTTATGGAACTATTTCATGTGCATTTGCCTTTTTTTTCTTTTCCTCTCAGTTAGCCTGAAAAACTAGGGTGACCACACAAAATCCGCTGGTTTTCTTTGGCATATTTTGCAGTCGCCTGTCAACGCCAAGATGCGCTTAAGCATTATTAATTGTTTTCGAAATGAACTGTGCGCCATGATAATGAGCAGCGAAATATGCAACAGAAATGGCAGCAAAAACGGCGAAGAGAGTTTGAGGCGCCGATGGAGGCGAGGGAAGCCGGCGGAGATCGGCCAGTCACCATCCATTGGCATCTGCCGCATGGCAGCTATATGCAGCTCTGTTGGCCAGAAAGGCAATTTTGCATAATTTCCGAAACACATGTTGCCTTCAATCATGCGAGAAAAGGCAGCAGCTTCAATGGGGAGAAAGGGATACTATGCGGGCACTCGGAGGGCGGTGGCATCGAGGGACATGGTGAAGCGCCCCGAGGGCACATAGACAAATTGACTGACTGACTGACTGAGTAAGTGAATAACTGACTAACTGGCTGGCTGCCTGGCTGCTTGACTGCATCCGACGAGGGAAACTGCGACTGCCAGCAGGGAGTCAAGTGAAAATGTAGCGGAAAACATTTTAATACTAATAACAAAGAATTTGTGCCGCCGCCGTTCAGCCACTTTTACTTTTTGCCCTTATTTTTATTCCCCTTTTTTTTTGCAAGAGATACTCTAACCCCGGAATGTGGGACATACTTCGTTGTGAGATTGTTTAAAAAGAATAAATATATAAACAAGATGAGGGTAGCATAATTTATTCATTGTAAGTTGTGTGATTTGAAAAGATAATTCAGTTATTTAAAGAACTTACACCTAGATACCTAAGTGGTATTAAAAATTAAGTAAGCTGTTCCTTTATCGATTCAGTTTGGTTTAAGGAAAGTGTATTAACTTTACTTTGATTAACTCGACTTCTCCCACAGCTCACTCTCGCTTTCTGGGCCTTCGCAGCTACAGATACTCTGCAATCCTGTTTCAGCTCGTGTCTCGGCTCTCGTTCCCGTCTCCGAGAGTCCCTGTCCCCCTTTGGATTTTTTCGATTTCCGAAAATAAATGTTAGCGCATCGCCTGTGGCGCAGGACTGCCTTTTAATTGGAAAACACAGAGAGCCAAGTGGAGTTCCCAGCTCGCAAGCAACTCCAGCTGTTGGATTTCGTATCTTCGTTCCCTATTTTTTTTCTTGTTTTATTTGGAACCTCGAAGGCGGCGGTAAAATCGCTTTAATCAAATCGTTTTATGACAGCGCAGAAAAGCGGAAAAGGCTGGAAAGCCTGAGAAGCCGACAAATGACACACACACAGAGAGACCAGTCACAAAAGACACATGAACGTCATTAAGTAAACAATTGTGCTGGGGAAATGTGGGGTGTGTGTGTGTGAGTGTGTGCGGGTGGCAGGCAGGTGAGTTTCCCCAGTTTGACATTAAACGCGTGTTAATTTCATTTAATTTGGCTCGTGATTCGGAGGAGGAGGAGCGCCCGGCAGTTCAGACATTCACGGTAAACGACCCGTCCGTGTTTCTGTCCATCCATCAACGCCCCGATCGCTCAGCTCGCTCAGCTTGCTCTGAATTTTCCCCCGCCAACTGCATTTGTCAATCAGCGTTGCTGGGCCGAGTTTTCCCTCTCGGTCTGCGGTATTTTCCCTATTTTTCCGCGCCTCTACTGGGACTGACATTCAAGGTCCATCATCTGCTATTTTGCTCTTGAATTTCGCCTGTGCAAAGTGAGACTTTCCGGGGGGGGAAACCCCAAATATAGTTTGTGTGTGTGTCTGAGAAAGAGGAAAGATCGCTTTGTCAAGTGGATATTTATGTTTTCCACAGCTCTCAGAGATCTGGAAAACCCGAGATGTCAAGTGGGTGGTGTGCTTAAATGATTTGTAGATGGGCCAAAAAGTGATACCAGCTAATAGAAAAGCTCTTGCGGTCTGAGTGGGTCGAGATATAGAGACTGTTGATGGATGTAACTGCATTGTCAGGTTGTTTGGAAAATTGGGTTAAAATGTTTATTAAAATAACATTGAAGATTTATGTTTTAATTCAATTTTACTATAGGTTTCAGCTTATTAAAAATCTTCAAGTTTCCTGGGCTACTTTAATTTCCAGAATAAATTGAATAGATTTTCTCACAGTTCCGATTACTCATTTTCCCAGCTTCTTTTTCCGCTGACTAACCAAAATCTCTCCCCTGCCTCATATCAATTTCATTTCCTCCTCAATCCCTCAAAAATATTGAATTAAAATACCAAACATGTTTATTTTTCGGGGAAGCATTCAATGAAGATGTCACTGATGTTGTCGGCGGCTTCTTTGCACAGCTCCCGCTTTTTCCTCTCGCTCCTCGCCAGCTACTCCTCATATCCATAAATGTTTTCGGTTGTCTGATTTTTCTGGCCTTTGTTTTGTTTTCATGTCGCCGCCACCACTTTTTTCGGTATAAAGCAGTAGCTTTATATACCCGTTCAGGGTCAGATTGCCATTTGATATCGATCTGGGAGAGTGAGAAGCGAGCCCGGTTAACACCTACGACTACTCCACTCGGCGGCGCAAGTGCAACGTCTAGTGGTTCCCACTTGGTCACACCTCTGGAGCACCCATTCGAGATGAAAGCAAATAAACCCGGGGCGGCGGCACAGACTTGAGCCACGAGTTGGCCCAAGCTGGAGGAGCATCAATTAGGTTTAAAGACCCCGCCAACGACGTTTGACGGCATGCCATGACTCTCGTCGCTAATTTGCGCAAATTATGTGCCGGGCCTCTTAAAGTACCGCAAAGTGAAGTGAGTGCCGGGCCAGCAGCCCAGCAACACGGCAACCCGGCGCAATCCCGGCCAGGAACCAACCATCCAAAACTCCAATTATGTCAACAGCAACCGCGCAGCAGGCGCAACATCAAAGCCCAGCCAGCCGTCTTGTCTTATTGCACCTCACCTTGCCGGGCTGTGAAAAGCAGAAGGCCGGGAAAGCGGGGAAAAGTGCAACGGATGCCGGCACGCGGGCAACATGTTGCCGCGGGGACAGGTTGCAGCAACATTTTTCTGGTGACAATTCGAGGGAGAGAAGATCTATAGCTGCGTGGAGCAGACGCATAAGGAATACCCTTTAAAACAGGATATTTGGTTGAAAAGAGAGAATTAGGAAATGTAATTACAAATAAGAAGAAGGTTAAACCGCAAGTTGGAACTTCTTATTATTATGATTATTATTATTGGAACTAGGTATTTATTAATTTCCATTTGTAAATGGTTTATAAAGTTTCAGTTTTCAGAAGTTCAGAGCGTTTCAGTTTCCTTGGAAAATTTTTCGAGAGCTCAGAGAGTAGATTTCACCCTTAGAAAATTATAATGCCATAAGGAAATCAAGCTTAAATTATCTTTAAGCGTTTATTAAGAACTAAACCATAATTTTTAAGGCAATTTCAACATCTTATTTTCTGTATAACCTTTTCCTAGAATATCATATCTAAAGTCTTAGGATATTTCGCCATATAAAACAAACATTTCACAATGATGAACCACCTTTCTTATTTTAAAGAAGGAAACCTTATCCCCCTTTAATTTAATTATCCCTTTAATTAACGATTTCTGTCATAAGCATCTCTCCCATCCGGTTCAGGCCTTGCAACTCCAACTCCCCCCCTGTACATTCTATTACAAATATTTTCCTATGAACACAAAAATACCCACAGGTCGCTCTCCAATCGCTTGCGAAAGTAATCATAACCTGGGCCAAAGGGTTAAGTAAACAGAAACGTCAACGCTTTGTAGGTTAAACCGTTTAAGCAGGATGTGGAGTGGGCTGCTGTCGAGGATTGCGATATGTGACTGCAATTGGGAGGCGAGTCGCAAACTGCGTGTGGCAAAACGCTAAACGCTCCGGTCCCCCCTTTGATCTCTCCTCCCCCCGGAACGCTTTGATGTGCGGTGCGTGCCTCAAGGTCCACAAAACTTCAAGGTCCCAACTGCGGGTCTACATCTATGCTGTTTCCGCATCCCTCTCTCCCTCTCTCTCTATGTGTGTGGAAATTCGTTGTTTGTCTTTGATGCAACTTCCTCAATGCGCTGCCGAAAGCGGGGAGGAAAATGGGGAAAACTTTGGTCCAGAGACAGAAACGGAGACAGTTAAAAAGATGGCCAAAACGTTGCTCGGGCAGGCAGGCGGGGGCACACACGTGGAGATCAAAGGCAACTCGGAAAGCCATCACGCTTTTAGACACACGAAAACTCCAAGAAATGAAATAAAAGCATGGCAGCGGAGAGCAGAATCAACCGCATATTGCACTTGGCTGCCATCTGAAACAGCCTTTGTAAATGCACTGAAGGAAAATCTATAAATAAATGTGTTCTAAATAATTTTAAAGAGATTCTAAATTGGATGTAAAATAAGCTAAATGAATAACAAACGTATTGCAAATTAATTTCAAACCCTCTTTTAAGAACCATATTTTCTCTAGAAATACCACTTCCAAGAAAATCATTCCGAAACTCCTCTTAAAAATTTTTCCCAGTGTTCATCTGCATTTGTATCTGTATCTGCATCTGCTCCTCGGGAGTTTGTCTTACATTTTACACCTTTAAAAATGCGTTTTGTTGTTTGATTTTAGGCTTCACGCTTGAATTGCTTTTTGTATTCGGCATCTTCGGGCTGCCTGATTTGTTTAAGTCATTTGGATGATTTTCTTTACGCACTTTTCGATGATTACATGAAAATGCGTTTTTATGTCATGGGAACGCAGCATCCCATTGTTGCCGCAGTTGCAACCCTCGGAAATGCAGTTTCTTTTCGGCCCTCCAGCGAGCTGTTCATCATCGGGACTTTTATTGGGTTCCAGGTTCCAGGTTCCAGGTTCCAGGTTACAACTAGAGTTTCAGTTTCGATTCCATCATGGCCAATTTATGAGTCGATCTCCGCTTTTGTGCTCGCCCTCGTCTGGCAGCTGCTTTTTGTTTAAACTTTAATGGCTCAGCTTTAGCTTTTCCTTTTGCCCGCTTTTCATCTCAACAAAAGGACATTCGGAATAAAGAAATTTACCCAAAACGGGGGAAAACTTATTCACAGCCAGAAAACAAAAAAAAGAAGACGAAAACTGAACCCCAGTTTATCATTAAGAGACAAAAAAATGCCATCAGGAGTCAGGAGGAGGAATAAAAAGATGTCGACAAGTCCAAGTTGAGAGACAACGGCCTCATAAAACGCAGCCATCAAAAAGGACAAAATTAAAAAGTTCAAATGGCAAATGGCAGGCAAATTGTGAGCAGTAAAATTACTACACAAAACTGGACAGGAAATATTGAAAACATAAAGTACGAACTCGAAATGCTTTAACTGAAAGTAAAGATGGAAAAGCATACCAAAATGCGATTGATTTTCATTTAGGAAATATTCCGCAGTCATTAGAAATGATATTTATTGGGAATCATAGGAAAATTCTCTATCGAATTGCTCATATATAGCCTCATCAGAAAATGGAATTTTTGAGTATAAAAATTCTACCGATGATATTTAACCTCAAGGAATGCATTCGGTATGTGGCAGCATTAAAATGTTTGAGTGATAACAAACAATGTTTTTTGAGTTCAAAAATCTTTCACTTGAAGTTAATAAATATATTCATTATTTTTGTACATAAAATACATATAAAACCAACCAACCAACCATTTTAGTTGCTTATTTATTTAGCTTTCTCAAAGTCTTTGTAAAGTTCATTCGGAATATTTCTGTATTTTTAATATATTGACTTTGCAAAAATGAATAAAGAACTGCTTTGGAGTGAGAAGTTAATGCTCGAAATTTTATTTTGCGGACAGAAGTACAACAATTCAGAAATCTCACAGCTGCTGGCCTTTATCCCCAAAAATCTACGACCTCCAATCTCCCTGCCATTTCCAAATCTCAAGCACGAGACCCGTCCATTGTCGTCGTATTGAGACAAATAAATTTCGGGTGGTGCCACATGGCGATGCCAACTGCAGTAGTCGTCGCAGATTTTCCCTGGATATTTTTAATTTTGCGGCGAGAATAAAAAACAAAACTTTGGCCATAATCGTTATCGTTATCGTCATCATCATCGCCAGTGCTGTTGTGAGGGGAAACCCCGAAAGAAAAACACCAGGACTTGACCATAATTTGTGGCCAAAACAAAGGCTTTTCTTCTGTGTCTTGGAAATTAACATTTTTATGCTTCCGCCAGGGAGAACTCTACACTCTCAACTCAACTCCTTGCCACAGAGATGATATAGCCGGAAAGTTTTCGATCCATCCGCAACAATGGAAAAACTTGCACTCGCAGTTGTTAACATGAAGTTGTCCAATGAAGTAAGGACATGAAAGCCGGCACACAAAAGAAGGAGGTTGAGGTGAGGTTGGGTCGGGGTTGGGGCATCCAAGGAAACGGTAAGTAAGTTTTAATTACTCCTTGACAAATATTTAACTTGGGGAGTTGCCAAAGGGAGCAACGGAAGCAAAGGGAGGGACTTTGTCTTACGCACAATTAACCAGATTTTTGCCGCTTGCCAGGCAAATGAAATCACGAAGGGACAAAGACAGTCTGGGTTCCGGATTCGCTTTCAGACTCGAATACGGATTCGGTGGGGTTGTAACAACATAATTCTGCGCCGTATAATGTCATAAATGTCTGTTAAACAAAACAACAACGACGGAGAACGGAGAACGGTGAACGAAGAACGGAGACGCAGACTGTCAAACATTATTACATTATTTGCCTTTTGCTTTCGGGGCTCTGTCAAAATGCTGAAATTGAAACCAACCCCGTGGCTTTCTCACTCGGGGATTTCTGGTTCTTGTATTACTCTCATCGCCGGATCAACCCTGACATGGGAGATTAATTGCGCCAGCCTTTTGCCTCTTTGAGTCGGAGGGAACTTCATCATCGAGTGCCCCCTGACGGCAATTATTAAATTTTCATTACATCCCCTAATCAGCGTTTTGTATTATTTTGTATATTGATTGTGTTCCCTTTGGCCTTCACATCTTGATTTTGCCCTGGATCGGGCAAATTGAGTTGAGAGTAGCGACGGGCTTAGGTTTTTGCAAAGGGTTAGCAATGCGAATTGCAATATTAGCAAAACGGTTTAGGCAGGTGTTGAAGAGGCCTTTTGAATGGGTTTAAGGAATTAATTTATTTAATAATTAAATCGGTTACGATTCCATTCTTTGATGGGTTTTAAACGATATAATTAGAACTACAAAATCAATACACCAAATCCGAAAAGGAGATTTCGAAGTTAATTAAAAGATTTAATTGGTAAATAAGACGCAAAATTTAAAACATATTTTTCAGAGCCATAAATAAAACGATTACAAATTATTATTACATATTTTATTTACATGAAGTAATATTTATTTATTGGAAGTTATGTTTTTTAAGCAAAAATTGAATAATTTCAGTTGGAGAATATTTGTTTTTACTACTATTTATTAAGAATTATAGGTAGTAAGTTAGCATTTAATGAAAGCGATAATTTATTTAAAATTGATGAATAAGAGTTTATATTTGTAAGAAAATATCTTTAGAAACCATGTATTTTTAAATACAAAAATTTTACAAAGAATTATATTTGGTAGAGCATTTCATTTTTATATTTTTTAAATATATTTATAGAATATATTTGGGCGTTTTAAAAATATTTTGCTTAAGATAAATTCAAAGCTCTACTAATATAATAATATAATAATAATATATAATAATGGGGGGGCCTCGTGGTGTAGTGGATAGTGCAACTACCTGCTAACCACGGGGTCGTGGGTTCAAACCCCACCCATGACGAGAGCATGGCCATACAAACTTCCTCTCTAATGCTTTTCTAACTTTTAGAAAGTATTCTTCCTCATTAAAATGCCCACTACAACAACTTTCGGCAACTTCCACTTGCCCCACCGCCTCATCCCCCCTCCTCACTATATGGGGGCACCCACATAGCACCGAGCGCACCCTGTGTTTCTCTGCGAACAGCAACAACACCCAGTAGGGCGAGCGCGTTATTACCAGACTGTTCGCTTTTCTACAAAATAACAACACAACACCGTAGACGCCACTCCCCGATGGCGACAGGTGGCAGCCCCACCACTGGGATAAGCCGCATCTGGCCAATCACCAGATCGGCCGAAAAACTACAA
>VNJV01004819.1:0-13236 GCA_008042635.1 Drosophila nikananu | reverse complement strand
CATTTTTGTTTAAAAAAAATGAAAGGGGTTACATCGTAAAAATTGTCAAAAATTGGCCAAAAATTAGAAAACGAGTTTTAAATGCAGAAATGTTCTCCATTAAAAACTAAGAAGAAAAAACCAAACCAGACTGAAATCCGTTGAGTTTATGCCAAATTACAATCAAAAAACCACTGAAAAGTTTCAGATTTTTGAGAAATAAATTGATCTATTTTTGTTAAAAAAATAAAAGGAGATACATTGTAAAAATTGTCAAAAATTGGCCAAAAATTAGAAATTGAGTTTTAAATGAAGAAATGTTCTCCATTAAAAACTAAGAAGAAAAAACCAAACCAGACTGAAATCCGTTGAGTTTAAGCCATTTAACGATAAAAAAACACTGAAGGAGCTCGCGATTTCTGATCTGAAATTTGGGCAGACGAATAGAAGGTTGGAAATATCTCCTTTACTGCGGTGCAAACTTCTGAATAAAATTTTTAATACCCTTCAAGGGTATAAAAATAACCCAATTTGAGGTGTTTATATTGAGGGGGTTAGTTACCTGCAGAATGCGCTTGGGCAGATTGCGATCGTCTTCCTCGGTGATTTGTGTGCGATATGTTTGACGATCGAAAACCGGTGGATTATCGTTGACATCGCGAACGTTGATCACAACGGTGGTGTAGTTGTTTTTGCGATTTCGTGTAGCCTCCAGCCGAAGTTCGTACTATATAAATAGACAAATTAATAAATGAATAAATCTTCAGAGAGAAATATTAAATATTTTTTCTCCTAAACTACGTTTACCTATTTTTCCACTCCTACTACTACCCCCTAACTAATCACTTAGCTTAGTTAAATACAACTATTTTATATTTAACAGCTTAAAAAGTACTCAAACCTACAACCAAATAAATAAGCTTTTTTATTTTCAACTGACCAAACTTATAATGCTAATGCAGCAGACTGAATAGAAAAACCCCTAACCAAGTCCCAAACACAAAACTACATTTATGAACATTTTCCAGGCGTATTTCCTACATGGCAAAAAATGTTGAGAGATTTATTCCGGCTTGACGTGCTTAATGCGCCTGATGCTGACTCTCGGAATAACAATTGGAACAACAAAAGCCAAAATCGCATGAACGGGCAAGCTAACTTTTTTCCACGGGTTGAACAAAACAAAGTAGACAAAAAAAAAAAAACAAATAAAACAAAAAGGAGTGGAACCAAATACGAAATTGGCAACACATGTTCGGGGCACTGCGGCTTGTTGTTTTGGTTGTGGCACTAGCAGAGCTTGTTGCATGGCTGGGCATTGACAGCTACACGGATTTCCAGTCCTGTGGGGGTGCCAAAACAAGTTGCGTAGAGGTGATGAGTCCGCGATGCAGGAACTGGGGGTAGGAGGTTGACTCCCATATGTATGTACATATGTCTGTTGTGCACAGAGCAATTTATTGCATAAAATACATTTAAAATGCTAAGTTATTAAATATTAAAGCACAAAGAAGACTCTTTTAATAAGTCTATTGAGTTGACTTGATTTGTAATTTTTCAAAGATATTTTCCGTCTTTTAAAACACTTTATTATCTAAAATGTTTATATCTAAGCCATTGATATTTTTGGTATCATTTGTTTAATTTAACTTCCTTATTAAAATTAAAGTGGAACCTTATATTAGATTATTTTCCTCAGTGCCGGATGGGTGCGTTAGCAATCACGTTAAAAATGCGCATTGGGAAATGTAACGACAGCTGTAGCTGTCTATACACCCCCACTACCTCTCCGGCTCTTTGGAATGGAAATGCTTTCGGCATGTAAGCGAATTTTCCCTTTTACGGATTAATTTTTTTATGCGCCTCGTCCTTGTTGAAAGTTTGGCTCCCTACCCCCCAAAAGTTTTGCATAGTTTTACATATTTTTTTTTTGTGTCTTGCTGTCATTGTTGTTGTTCTTTACCAAGGCAGAAAAATATATAAATTATGCATGCAACGCAAAGTTAGACCCTAGCAAAAAAATAGGACTAAGAAAAATGTGCATCAACTTGTAGACAAGTTTCTGTACTGGCAGAAAAAAGGCAAGTAAATGGGAATAATTTAAATAAAAGAAAAGAAAAAAATTACTGACAATATATTGTGACTAATTAATTGATCTTAAAGAACTTTCTTTATCTTAAATTGACTTAAATTTCTTATTTATGAAAATTAAATTATTTCTTTCAGTTCTGGCTAGTGGGTGTGCCGACACTGTCAGCAGTTGTAGACATTTTCCCAAGCAGTCGACTACTTACCCTTGGCCGCGTTTCGTAGTCGAGTGGACTTGCCACGTAAATGACACCGGTGGTGTTCTGCACGGCAAAGGCATTGCCTATGTTACCGCCTGTGATCTGGTATCGAATATTCGTCGCTGCAAGGATAAAACGAGAAAGTAGCGTTAAAAAGATTACATTTAATGCATCAGCGCACGGAGGTAATTAAGCTCGTTTGGCGTATACGTAATGAGAATTAATTCGATGGGATTCTATTAAGATGTCAAAAGAAAGCTGAAAAAAGTTTAAAATTAAATAAAGAAGTTCTGCTTTTGTGAGGATAAAAGTAGCAAGAGTATGTCTTTTTTTTTCAATTTATGAATGTACTTAAATTTATTTATAACCAGACATATGAATTCCATTTAAATTTGCATCCTGCTTTATTTGTAATTTTTTTGTTTTTATTGTTAAGTTATCAGTTATTTATTTTCTTAAGACTAAAAATGTTTCCAAGATAAAAAACAAAGAGCCAAAGTCAGGGAGGTGGAACGCAGGCAGCTGAAATAATTAAGTTCATTAAAAAACATTTTGCACCCACGGGAGAAAGGCCAAAGGACACGCCCATGATGTTTTAAGGAAATGCCTGCAACAACAAGATGCCATATAACTTACTTATTTCGTGTTTAAACAGCCTGCGAAAGTGTTGTCTTCTCTGGCGGAATATGAAAACGCTCTCACATGCGGCAGCCGGGGACACGTCTGATGGAAATCTGGGGAACACAGAGTGGAGCTGCACGAGAGCGGAGAAAATGCGGGAAAATGGGGGAAGCCAGGCACTGATGTTGCCACATTGTCTGTGCATTTATGCGGAAACGTGAAAGGCAAACATTAGCGTAAATTAGCGACGCGTAAATCGCTTAACCTGCTCGGCTAGCCAAAGATGAGAGGGGTTGCAAGCTGGATGTTTTATTCGTATATGTTGGAAGTTGGCTGAACTGGAAGTCGGGAAGCAGGAGTTTTGAGGCATTATAACTTGGCCACATTTGGCTTTAGCTGTTTGTTGGCCTTAACAGCTTTCTGCACAATTAGCGAATCAGCCAAGAGGGATGCTTGAAAAGTTCTAAATAATAACAGGGAGTATATTTGCATGTAAAATTTTAATTCAATTGAGAACATTTGTAACGAAACTCAAATTAAAGAACAAATTTAATCCTTGTCTTCTGCTTCTGCCAATATTGTTATAAAAGTGGTGTACTATCCTCCTTGTTGAGCATCCTTAAGAAACGTTTCTATGATAAATAACTGGGATCATAACCATTTTCCCGGTACATTTGATCTTGTGTGAATTTGATGAAAGTATCATATTGCTCAGCCTTTGCCTGGGTTAGCTTCACTTCATATTGTTCTCTAAGGCGATCTTCATTTTGTTTCATGATGTCAGAGCAAATATCTTGCAATTGTTTGTAGGAAAACATATTTTGATTATCTTTGGGATTGACCTTTGCAGTCTTGCGAGTTGCTGGTGTTTCTGTTTCCAAATCACTCAAATCTGAGTAGTCCAATAGACTCTCAGACATTGTTTCCTTTATAGTTTTCTTATTAATTCTGGTTTCCGTTGAGAATACAGGATTATTTCCTGCAATTTTTGTGGAGCCATCCAGACGCAGCAGCTTGGCCGGAATGCTATCCAGGAACTCCTTCTTCAAAGAACGAGGTCGCTTTCGGGATACGCTATACATGGCTAAGCTTTTAAGATATTTTTTCTATTTAAATTTGGAATTATCTGACGAACATGAGATCTGTTCACATTGAGTTAATGAGGTGAACTGACGGAGAAAGAAACTCTATTGAAGTGCTACAATTTCCAAGCCTACTTCTTTTCATATTTAACTATTCATATATTTGAATAATGAAACTTCTAGAAAGTGCAGGATAAGCAAGAAAATAGTTCGAATCCATTTATACTATTTACCAAGAAATAAATCCCTAGTTATCTATAATTTCAGCAACACCCCTCGCACAAGCAATTTATGTTGTATTCTCTTTCCACAATCAAATTTACTGCTCATCGCTTGAGGAAAACCTATAAGATACATTCTCTAGTTTAAACATCTACTTTGGCTTGTTTTTCCTTCTTTTTTTATAATGTTTTTTAATGCCAGACAATAACAACAACAGGGGCATTAGGAGTAGCTCAGGCGAGTCGTGTTAAGTAGTCCCCGGCCTTAGACAATGACGTTTACAATTTACGATGTCATGACGCCATTTTTAAATCACAGATAATGATAATAAATTAATATACAGACACCGGGGACCAGGGCACACATGGGAGCAGACGGGACCGAGGATGAAACAGAGGCAGTAAAAATCTTCCTGACCCTCTCCCCGATGTTGTCTGTGTGTGTACTTATTTAGCATGAAAAGTCATTTTAAAAAGTGGAGGAAAAGCATTCCCTGCTTTCTGGTCTTGTTTTGATCTTTCTAGGCTTTCGCGCGCGTGCGGGCCTTTTTATTTTATTTTCCTTGAAGGTTGAGGGTGCGCCAGCTAAGTGTTTTTGTGGGGAGTTCCTCTTGTTGTTTTCGGAAGCACCTAGGCGGGTGCGGCTTTAAAAATGTGCTTTTAAAGGGATGTGTTGTAGCGGAAACGACGAAATAAATGAGCATCGTTTGCTTTGAGTGGGAGAAGTTCCTCGAACTGGCTCGAATGTGACAACATTTGGTCAACACATGTGGCAACCACTCGCGCACACTCAAATAAATAATCTCTTCGCTCATAAATTTCGAATGTGGCACGCAATGGCACAAAAGTTTTACAGCTCCATTCGATATTCGTATATTTGAGGCAAAGTAGAGGCAAAACATGGCAACGCAAGAAATCACATAAAAGATTTTCTCCTGACCCTGTTTCTTTTCCGCGCAGCCTTCAATTCATATTCCATCCGCAGAAGGAAAAGCTTTTCCCGTCGCCGAGTAGTTCCCAATTTTTCGTGTGCGCATTTATTCTTCCGTTTGCCGGCGTTGTTTTCCTTTCCCGGGAAGGGCTACACTGGTCTACAAATGATTTTATAGTAACGAGGTAACTAGGCCAACACTTTATACCATTTTTTTTAAAGCAAATATCAAATAAGCGCTTAAAAACTAACAGAGCTTACAAATATTTATGTAAAGGGGATTGACTAGTGCAGAAAAATATATGAAAATATTTCAAAAACACCGCTGAAATGTGAAATGTTTCCACATTTCAACACTTTTTACTATATTTATTCAGTATAAAAGCCAACCAGACATGTTGTTGTTTATTCGAAATCAAAACGTTGCCATTTTCGTTTCCATGCAAATACTTGTTGTGCGGCACTGTGTTATTGTTGCCAGGACTGCTCCTTTTTTCCAATTCGGGTTAATGCTTTTTTCGCTGTCGTCGCGCCGGCGTCAACAAGGATCCAGACATCCTCTTCTGAAATGTCCTTTGCGAGCTGTTGCTGTCGCTGTCATGGAGGCAGATTCAAGGAAAGACAAAGTTCTGTCCGCAAGCTTGGCGCGGCTTCCTTTGGTGGGGAAAAAGTTGTTAAACGCTCTCAATGAGATTTTGAATGTTTCTCGTGCTGCAAATCGTATCTGCCACAGCCTCAGAACTTCGCCTTCGAACTCCCCTCTCGCCGTATTAACAATAATAATTTCCGCATGGGAATCAATAGAGAAAAATATACAAATACGCATATTAGATGCTCACTTGCCTTTCATTTGTGTTTGTCTTTGTATTTTATGGATTTATGCATGACTCCAAGCTGTATCTAATGCCCGCTGTGTGTATCTTTGCCCTCAATGAGCCTTTATTTGTTAATATTTCGCAAATATTTGCGGTACATGGCCAGTGTCTAATAATGTTTGACAATGGCTGCGCAGCATTAAAATAAATAAATGCTGTAAATGTTTATTATGAGCCTGGACGCGTGGGCTGGAAACATATCGTCGTCAAAGCGGCGCTTTAATATTTTTGCATAAATTTGTGGCCCCATGCGGGAAATTGCCAAATTGGTTTTTCCAAATGTTTATGGCATCCTATATGTACATTTTGGTATAATTTGTTGGTGCTTTATGAAAGGAAGTCGTTGGATTCATGACTCAAACTGACTGAAAATGTAACTGCCGCATGATTTAGCAAATATCATGTAAGCAATTGTGCTCGGATGACTTTGTTATTGCTCTGCTTTACAAGTTGAAGCAATGACAGTTCGATTCAAGACAAGGTAAATCAATTCTAGTTTCAGGCTATCGTTGTATAATAAAATTTTTTGGCTGTATTTGCATTCTGTGTTCAATTTATTTGATTATATTTAATGACTTTTCTGTTCGAATATCGTCAGGAAATAAATATTTCAATGACATGTTCAGAAAATCAATTAAATATTAATTTATATAATAGAAAAATGATAGGTATAAACTTATTATTCGCATTATTTAATTAACGAAGATTTCTTTGTTTATAACGTTTAATTATGATTGATAATTTTGCCAAAGACTTTCTGCTCTTAGAATATATTAGGTATTCAAAGAAAATGCTTAATTGCTCGGAAGGCCTCTGCAAATATATTTTGTGAAACTCTCTGACTCGTGAAAATCTTGCCCTGCAGCAGCTGTCTGCAGCCTAATATCTTTCAAATGCAAATCATTGCCCATGACATGAACACAAGCAGCACCCAGACAATTAGAATTAAAGACACACTTAATTAAATCAATTGGCAATTTCTGCAATATATTCTTTGGCTCGAGCGATTAACTACGATAGATTTCCCTGGCTCGAGTGGAAATCCAATTTAAGACAAAGGGAAAAGCACATAAAACGGGACAAGGGGAGGGGCTTATGGCTTATGGCTTATGTCTGGCTTGGTCCTTGGGTTTGGCTACTCACACTCATTGTGATCCTTGGCGGTGACAGTGAGGACTGTGCTCTGCAAATCGGCATTTTCATCGATTTCAGTCTCGTACAGAAATCTATCGAAATATGGCGGTGAATCGTTTTTGTCGGCGATACCAATGCGTACAAATTTTGTAACTGCAAATGAGAAAAAAGAAGACAAGCCGTGATATAGATACTGTATATACTTATATATATATATATAGATTGCTCGGTGCGGTGCGTTTGGTGTATGAAATGCCAATAAGCAGCATTAATTATCGCAAATTTATTGATTGACAAATTGTGTGCGTGCCTCCTTGGCGGTCGAGGAAGTCGTAAACTTGTCGGTTTATGCCCGAAACGTGGCAGGCATAAAGAGTGAAATGCCGCACATGTACCCATTCCTGTATATGGTATTACTTGGAAAAAAACTAGACATTTGCTTTTAAAAATGTATTACATTTTCAAATATTTTTAAAGAAAAATATAAGCAAAAATAATATTGAAAGACAGCTTGAAGGCCACTAGAAGGTTTTGTAAAATAAATTAAATAAAAGAACTGTTAGGCAGTTGTGTAACAACAATATATATCCATTCTTGATCCAAATTGTTTTCATATTACCTTAATTTGTCAGCTTTCTAAGTAAATGGTTAACAAAGCCTTCACCCAAAGATGCCCAACTATTTTCCCGACGCATAAGCGTAAGTTGCCAAACTAAAAGCGAACAGAAATCACAAAACAATCCACTCAAAGTGAAAACTTTGTCCCCCTTGATGCCGCCGCCAGTCGAAAGCGAAATAAGTTTTTACCAAAGTGCACAGCGAATTGAAGGTTTTCCTGCAGCTGCAGGGACGTTTGTTTGCCCCGCTTTATTTGCTTATTTCCTGCTAATGTCTTGCCAAACAAAACTTTCTGAATAGTTGTGTAGCTTAGTTTTCGGAGGGAACGTGCGTTAATGAGTTTTATTCGAGCAGGAGCTCAGGGCGAGCACCGGAATTGCACTTCACAAATAAGCGTGGATTTTTGCAATCCCCCTCGAGGAGGAAGTTTACCAAGCTACACAAGTCGGGTAAACTTGACAATTGTTTTCCCTCCGAGTATGAAATCCCCTCAAAAACCTTTTCGGGCTCTTAAGTTTTTCCCTAAATAATTAAGTTACATTCCATTTGGCTGCCTGCATATTTTTACGAGTCCGTCGTCCTTTGTCAGTCGAACTAACAAAGTGTTTTAAAACGTTCAATTTTCCCAAGAGCCTGGGGATGACTTAAAAGGGCCTTCGTCTTCGTTTTTATGGCATTTCCCACATGACGGAAGCAATAATCTGTTTTCACAAAAACAAAAAAGCCTGCAAAACTTTCGCATAAATATGTATGGGTATGTAAAATTTGTGGATGATAAAAGTATATTCTCTACCAAAATAAATATTCCTTTGCAAAGTAACCGAACCTGGCAGTCACACATCATAAAAGCCGAAGGCGGAGTGAGAAGGGGAGAATTAATATTGCCGGCAGGCGGAAGTGCCAGCCGCTCGGTGCGTATACGTAATATTGAAAGAGGCAAAATCCTTTCGCCTGCAAAAGCATTTTATTAAATGGACTCGGTCCCCCTAGTGCTTTAATCTCCTTCAAAGCATGTTTTAAAATTTAATTTAACGAATGAAAATATGTCTGTAGTATTTGGAAAGCGTGCAATTTATTTAGTTATTATATAAACAAAAGACGGCCATGTCAAAGGCCAAGAGTGGATGTGTTTGTTGCATGTATCTCTTGCTTTTTGGCAGATGACATAAATGGGAAATACAATCTGTGGCAGCCAAGCGAAAGTGTTGAGCAAACTTTTGATGTTTCACTGACCGAACTCTGCCAAGTGCAGTGAAGAAACTGGTAAACTGTTTAATCTATTTGGGACCAAACATCGTTTTTGTTTGCTTTGTAAGAAACTTGATTGAATTTTAGCAAAAGTTGCTGGCGAACAGGAACATCACAGCTCGAAATGTCGGAAATTCTAATTAAATATGTGAAAAGCAATGCTCACTCGCCCTTTTTGCGATGAAGAGTACTCTTGGGCAGTGTTTATGGCAAAGCCACTTAAATTTCCGCACTTCAACTGCTGCTCACACATCATCCATTCATTTGAATGCAACACGAACATCCTCAAGTCAAATTTGAAAACCCTTTCAGCTAAAAAATGAGATGAAAAAATGAATGAACTCACTACCCGGGGTCCCTGAGTGCGTGAACAGGGAGGGTAAGACAAATAGAATCTAATTTAGAATTTAGCTCTTTGCCTTATTTAGTTTGATGGTAAGTCTAGCACGTAATATGGTCCTTCTTTTGGCTCAGAAAATGAAAGAAAATGAGGGAAAATGAAAGAAAATGAGAAATGAGCAAAAATAAATACGCACAAGCACACATAGGCCACTCGTTTTCGGAGGTAGCAGCAGCTCAAGCGGAAAGCTCGAATAAATAAGACCCCAGCAGAAGGGAAAAGCGTTTAGGAAAACCGACTCACTGGATCCAAGTACCTGCCCGATGTGTGTGAGTGTACAATACACTGAATAAACACAAATACACACCCTTGTACACACACACATCATACACATTTGGACGGTGAGCAAACATCGCTGGCAGTTGAAATTGCATTTCCCTGTGTTTTACTCCCTTCCTGTTTTTTATGCTGCCTCGCTCTCAGCTATCTTGACTTAATTTTTTGGCACTCTGGCATTATGGCAAGGTAAACCGGAATGGTCTGTGTAATGCTGACTGAATTTCCAGGTAAACAAAGGTGAAAATGAAAGTTGGAAGAATGAAATCCAAGGGAATTGGATTTAGCTTAGACGGATTGTAGGGAAAATTGAATTTTAAGGAGTTTAAAGGGGAAATATATGAAAGTGGTTAAGGTTATAGGGAAATGCTTTTGCAGAGTTTTCTGTACCATAATAATATAACTCAAAATTTTAAATATTATAATATAAAATCCCTTAATCTCATATATTTTTCTCCTATGTATTTATATCCTCTTCGCCCTTCGCCTTACCCTGCTTAAAAAGCCAAAAACTCTCGGCTTAACTTGGTTAAAGTGCCTGCTTGCTTGCTTTTTTTGTTGGTGTTAAATTGAGCAGTAAAGTGAACTGCGCCTCTGACTTTTCCACCTTTTCCAGGCCCTCCTCCTCTTGATTTTCCGCCCCAGTCAAAAGGGCTCACTTTAAACTATTAACGTGCAGGTAAGAGGCGGCTCGTGGCCCGTGGCCCGTGGCCCGGGGCTGGGGGGCTGAAGGCCAGTGGCTGTGGCAGTGGCTCTTCCAGGTGAGGAGCCGTCAGCTATTTATGGCCGCATAACTGGCACACTAACAAGCCCGGCCACGCCCTCTTCAGCACCAACGCCCACCCATAAGCCATATGTCAGTCCGTGAATGACTGACGGCTGGAACTATTTTTTTCTCATCTGCTTTCTTTTCCTTTTTTTTCTGTGCTTTTGCAGGACCCCCGTAAACATTTCTCTATTTTATATGCTGCTTTAGAATTCGTTTTTGTTGTTCTTCTTCCCTCTTTATTTTTTGTTCTGCAAAGCAAAATAAATAATAAAAAAAGGAAAGGGGGAAATGCGAGGGTTGGGAAGGGGAAAAATGTGTGCAAAGTGGCGTCAAATGTCAGAGCTGTTCAAATCAGCCATGGCAAACATAGACACACACCCTACACCCCACACTCACTAGAGATAGTCAAAGTAGTTTGCTTCTTTTTTATTCCTAATTTGAGTAAAAAGCAGAGGAAGCTACATTTTCGAAAAGGCAACAAAGCGCATCACATTAAGACTGACAGGATGGGAAGGGGAAAACTGGGGAAAAACTGAGGGACTAGTGAAGCTTTCCCTTTGACAACTGGAATCTGTAAGGGTTTTCCATGGGTTTCCCATGCTGTCACTGGCTACGGCTTATCCCTACGGCTTCGGGTGGCTTTTTCGGACGCTTCTGTTTTACCACAGTCATAATATCTAATATTTAATAGATAAAATATATCGATTGACTAAAGAGGAAAATATGGGGGCACTTAAAGTAGGGTTTTAAAATTTAATGGTAAGCTAATGCATTCATAAGTTATTGAATTTATTACTACGGCATATTTCTTCTGTTTTCAATCTACTGAACATTTATATACTTTCCTAACACTCTTTTTTTAATACTTCCTCATTTTTATTAAATTATTATTATTAGTAATCACACTTTTATTTTCAATTACCTGGGCATTCTTTAGTACTCACAGAAAATCACGAGAAATAAACTCATTAAATCGTTTCGTCCTTAACTCAAAACTTCAAGTTTTCAACTTCAAAGGCACAGGAGTATTTGCTTAACAAAGAAAACCGAAATTGTCTTATTAGTCACCTCAGGCTGTTCGCCCCGTGGCATAAATTTGATGCCGGAAAATCTAGTTACGCAAATGCCTTCAAAGTTGGGCCACAAATAAATAAATTACAAGTTTTAATTTGCTAATTAGTTTTCAGGGCGAAGCGTTTGACAACAAAACAAACAAATAAATAGATAAATGTGCACAACTGGAAATACGTACAAATAAAGTGAGAATAAATAACCGAAATGTTTTTGCGGCAGTAATTTAATCCTTAAGGCGTTCAACGGGGCTTAGTGCTCGCACACACACACATCAGCACACCAGCAATAAATTTTCAGCCAGTTTATGATAATCTCGTGTTGTGTTTACTCATGTATTTTGGATTAAGTTCTCGCTTTTAGTTTTCTGTGTAATATGCAAAAAAGTTTTTGTTACGCAGGGTAAAGCAAATATTGACAGGGATCGATGGGTGGGCGGAGAGGAAAATCCCAACCGTTTGTGCGTGTGAAAGTTATTATTAGTTTAATGCCCCACGTGGTGGGGCGGGAGGGAAGGATGCCAACAGTGCGTATGCGTGATATGTCATGTGGCAAAAGTTTAAACTGTCTGACAGTTTTTACACACACTCCCCCTCCCTGAACGCATTATGCTGATGTATTCATAAGCCAAGGGTTCTGTTTGGTTTCAATGGATTTCTCGGCTGAGGCACGGGGGCATAATGGCAGCCCATTTGACTTCTGATTGAGGTGAGGTGGCGCGGCGCGTATGTGCCTGTGACTTTTATAATTAGTTCCACCATTAATTTATGACTGCGGTCTGCGCACTTTGATCTTGCCAGCAAATGCTGTTGACACTTGACACTCGCTGCAATTATTTTTTGTCGAAAATAATGGTGTCCATTAGGTAATTTAAATAAATTATCACTTTTTGTGGGAGTTGAGTTTTTAAAAATTATTTTCAATGATAAAAAGTCATGATTTTAAACATATGTATTTTGTATATGCAGCATAATAACTCAAATGGTGAATAAAATATTAGTTCTCTTTGATTTATTTGAGGAGGTTAATCTACAAAATGAAATCTAGTATATATTTTAATCAATAAAAGAAATACAAATAAAAACACTGCCCTGACTAGTGTAGTGACCAACTGAAGGTCTACACTGCATAAACTTTTCAAGCTACCCTCGCACTAAAATTATAGCAGCTTGCTGTAGCTAAAACAGTGAGAGAAATGTCTTTGACCAATAGGGACAGAACACGATCGTACGATTGTACAGTTATGGGAAGAAAAGCTCATAGCAGTGGCCACCTGCATACAGCTTCCCAGAACTTAATGCATTCGCTGATAAAAACTCTTGGCAAACGCATGTATTTTTTTGTCGCTGCTCAAATTTATTTCAATTTTCTCGTGGAAATTTAAAATTAAATATTTATTATTATATACATATAATTTCCCGAAGACAAGAGTGCAATAATTTCGTGTGTGATTTTGTGGAATTGGAAAGGTAAAGAAGTGCCATATAGTGAATCCCAATTCTAACCCAGTTTTCATAGGGATCCGACCTCGAAGGCGTGAAGGAGGCCTAGGCCTCGATAAGTGCCTTTTCTCTGGCCCTATTGCCGACCCACCCGACTCTGTCGACCCCAGCTCGTCTTTTTGGATCTAGTTTCACTCCAGGCATCGGCCCAGGTGCGACATAACCTCCAGCCAACAAATTACGTAACCTGCCACAGGCCGGATGTGACTTGGCTAACTTTA